>PVJH01003367.1:0-144002 GCA_004026705.1 Nesogale talazaci
CTTCTATTTTGTAATACTACTTCTGCTAAAGAATCTACCTGTTCTTGCAAATATTGTGTAGTGCCTGATGAGGCCTGCATATCCGAGATTAGCTGCCTAGATAACTTGGTATGTTGCAGTTCCAAAGGCCACTGCAGTACTGGTCCCTAATCTTACAAATAGGTCACCTAGTTGCACTGCCCTTTAGCTCTTCCTGCCATGTAATCAATAGCAGGGATAGGGACAGGTTCGTTTCCAGGACTAATTATCTATGTCTGGAAGGAGAAAGGCTAGCACACATAACTCTGTCCAAATGCTGGATAACTCTGTAAAAGCCCTATTGCTTCCACAAACAAAAACTGAACTATTAAGGGCACATTAGGAGCCCGTATCATTAACAATACTAGAACAAGAAACAAATCCCGCCACTTCTACAAAATCTCACAAGTATTGTTCAGGACTCTTCCTCTTCTTCCCTTCTTGTATTTTTCCCTGTAGGTGTGGGATGTTGGCCCCTCCCCCAGCCTGTTCTCTGCCATGCCCACTTCTAGAGAGGGAGCCCATCAGACTCTGGTTGCTTCCAGCTCTGTAGCTCTCTCTTTTCTTGCATCCACTCTGTCCTACAGGGTGTTTTGTGGTAGGAGCTGCTTGCCCACTCGGGTTTCTGTGAAGACTAGACCAGTACTCTCCACCCCCCCAACCCTGGGTAGATTAGTGCCCTTTTCCCTCTGCTATCCTTTCCTTTTTGAACTCCCTTTTATCTCCCTATCCCCTCTACCCCCTCATCTTTCTCCCCTTACTGTGTTGCATCCAATGTGTACCTCCCTGGGTTTGGTCCTCCCTCCTCCCCTTACCCTACTTCTTGAACCAATTGTTATGGTACAGAAGTTTTCTCTTTTATACTCACCATACTGTTTCTACTTACCTCAGGTGGCTCATGCAGTATTTCTCCTTTTGTGATTGACTAACTTCGCTTAGCATAATTTCCTTCAGTTCTTCCCACGCAGAGATGTGTTTCATGTGTTCATCCGAGCTTTTGAGTGAGGCATAGTGTGTATGTGCCAGAGTTTTGAGTGAGGCATTGTGTGTATGTGCCAGAGTTTGCTAATCCATTCATCTACTGATGGAAATTTAGCTTGCTTCCATGTCTTTGCGATTATGAATTGTGCTGCAAATGGGACTTACTTAGAATAAAACACATGTGTACATCAAAGGACTTTACCAAGAGGGTAGCCAGGCAACCCACAGACTGGGAGAGGATTTTTAGCAACAGTGCAACAGTCAAAGGGCTTATAACAAAAATCTACAATACCCTCATCTCAGGCAAGAAGATGAAAACAGATAACCATATGAAGAAATGGGAAAAAGAACTGAAAAGAAGTTTCACTAGAGAGGAGGTCCTTATGGCCAATGAACATATGAGAAAATGCTCCCGCTCACTAGCCATCAGAGAAATGCAAATCAAAACAACCTTGAGATATCATCTAACACCCTTAAGACTAACCCAGATCAGAAAATCAGAGTGAAACAAATGTTGGAGGGGATGCGGTGAAATAGGAACACTTCTACATTGTTGGTGGTCGTGTAGATATGTACAGTCCCTGTGGAAAGCAGTCTGGCGATAATTAATGAAAATGGAAGTTGAACTACCCTACGATCCAGCTATACCACTATTGGGTATATACCCAGAAGAGGCAAGAAATAAACCACAGCCAGCGGTATGCACACCAATGTTTATTGCAGCACAATTCATAATTGCAAAGACAATTTTCAATGTATGGAAAATAGCCACTTTGCCCCTGTGACGCTTTTGAATTTTATAGATAATACAAAAGCTAGAATTGTGGGATTATAAAAAGAATTCTTCCAAGGTGTCTCCTCCAGATATATGCCAAACTTAACTGCTTGCAATGTTTGGTAAATGACTGTCAAATTGTCTCTCTGCAGACTACAGCCACTCAGAGCAAGAAGACACCATTGTTTCTCCCACAATAGGTTGTGCTCACTCCCTCCAGTTAAGGATTATGGCTTGCTTCCGCAGAGTTTAGATTACATAAAGTCTCCATATCTAGGGCAGTAGTGGTTATACTGCCCTCATGAGTCTAGGATCCACCCATTTTGTCACATGTATAACCTTCAATCCCTCTTTTCCTGTAACGTGTGTACTTCCAGATCATCACTCTCCCATTACTGTATTACCTATAGCACACTCCTTTCCTGTGACGTATGCCTTTACCTATAGCTGGGGGATTTACACATTCCATAAGATATGGCATATAACAATAAAGTCTCTATTTCCACGTGGACCACCAAGCAAGGTGGAGGTGAACATGCTACCATGAAATGGGTCTGACTCAATCACTGTTCTATCTCTCATATTTTCTATGACATTATAATCTTTACTTATTATTGCTGTACAATTGCACCTACCAGACCTCTGGTGAATTTTTAGGCACTGATTCCCTGACACATTTAAATAAATATTATACAGATATCGTGTTTCCATTTGCTCTCATCCCTCTACACTCTCTTTCTTCTACTATTGATTTATTACTGTTTCATTTGTTACAATTGATGTAGTAATATTGATGCATTAGTAACATTATTGATGCATTAATAAAGGTCACAGTTTACATTAGGGTCAAATTTTTGTGTTGTATCCTTCTATGGGTTTGAACAAATGCAATATATCAACCATTAAAGTATTATCCACACTGGTTTTCTTTCCTATAAATGACTATTTTCTGCCTACTTATTCCTATTCTTCCCCTGATATTGATATTCCCTTGACAACTACTAATATTTTCATAGTCTCTCTAGTTTTGCTTCTTCAAGATTGCCATTTAGTTGACAGTGGTATGTACCTATTTTCAGTTTGGAGTCTTCCATTTAGCAATGTACATATAGTGTTTCTTCACAAATTTTGATAGTTTGATAACTCATTTATTTTTATGATTGGAGAATATTTTATTGTCTGTATCTGAGTTTGTGTACTCATTCACCTACTGAAGGACATCTTGTTTGCCTCCTAGTTTTGGTAATTATGAATAAAATATTATAAACATCCAGGCTGTTCTGTTGGCCTGCACTTTAATAGCACTTGGATAATGTATACCCAATTGCTGTACAATTGCTGTATCATACAGTGAAATTATGCTTAGCCTTTCAAGAAACTACCTGAAGTGGAAGATCTCACCATCTTGCATTCTCACCAGAGAGATCTCATTGCTCCACAGGCTCAGCACCATTCAAGATACATTATTGTTTGACTACATTAAACAAAGGCTCTTCCTTTTTTTAAAAGTAACTAGTTAGAAAAAAACCCTGACAAACTGCTTAGAAATTAGAAATTGCATAGTTTAAGGATTTCTAGCTTGCTATAGAGAAAATTGACGCTGCTAATACCATGACAAATATGTACATAGTTTTTATGTGTGTAGCTCAATCTAATTTATTGAAAATAGATAATCTGTTATTAAAATGAAAGATAAAATGTTTTTGAAATTTCATATGTATTTCTCCAGTGTATGCAAATATAGACTAAGAAGAGTCATATGGATGTTCAGCTGGAAGTCTTATTTGCAAAGACGTCAGATTCTTGGTGCTTGCTTCCATATACTCACTCACAGGTTTGGAAAGAGTCTGAGTTTCTCTTTGGATACGTTCCTAGATAGCCATCTGTTCTGAGGCTCTGTATGAAGATAATTGACTCGTATAAGAATAAAGTTGTAGTGCATTAAATAAGATGTAGGCCAAGATATTCATCTTGCCAAGACAAAAATGTTTGGAATAGAAATGTATCATAAAATATTCAAATGCTATTTTCTTCTGTCTTTTATCTGTGAACAGCTGTAGAATAAAACCAGCTTTTTTTTCATATTTCCCAGATGTTAGTACAAATAGGTATTCCATCTATAAATTAATGGTTGTTGTAATTTTCATTTTTCTTCTATGCTTTCAACCAAGTTTTTCTATGTTTTCTTTATATGAAATTCAGAATAGGTAATAAGCATATGGAGATAGGATCAACAATTCTTGATGGTATAACAGCAGAGAAGCGGGGCAGGGGAGGATGGTGAACTAATAATGAATACAAGAAAGAAGTAAAATGTTTTAAAATCCATTACAGTAATGCTTGCACAACTCTTTCTAATATGTTTAAACTACTGAAATGCATAAAAGATTAATTATATGTCAATTGAACTGTTATGATTAAAAAGGGAAAGCCCAGTCTCCTTTTTTCAGATGGAGAATGAAGGGACCCAAAGAACTATAATCCAGGATAACCTTTTTGCATTGAAACTGAACTGAGGGGTTGAGCCTCAGTAGTGTAGTGGTTAAGTGCAGGACTGAGGCCCATTGACTTGATGGTTCAAATCCAGCAGCAGCTCTCCAGGAGCAAAGCTGGGCCTCACACTCCCACCAGAGGGGAGTGAAGCTCTCCCCCTGAAAAAAAGAAAGAAACTGAACTGAACCATTTAATCAAAGAGCTGAATGTACTCAAAGATAGGAGCATAGGCAAGGAAGAAGAATGGAAACAGGAAACCCTGTGGGATAGATATTGTATATTGGGTTGCATGAATTGAAATAAAATATGCATAAATTGTTGAATGAAACAAAGTATTTGCTCTGTAAACATTCACTTAAGCCACAATACTTTTAAAAATTAATGTTAAATCTCTTAGGAATCACCTTGCAGCCAAACAACATATAAGTCTACAGAATAATCAATAATCTGTGCAAGAAATATACTCTTTAGGAAAATCAACCATATGAGACCAAAAAGGTCAGTATTTACCTGAAAAGAAAACTCAGATGGCATGCGATATGAGAGAAGAATGGATGGAAACATAAAACAGGAAGGAAGTGAGAAGTACACCGAATATTGAGAGAATTGCAACTAATGGTATAAAGCAAAATGCGCAAAAATTGTTTAATGAAAATAAATTTGCTCTGCAAACTTTAACTCTAACCACAACTTCAACAACACCAAAACTTTGTTATATCTCAGCTTCAAGCACATCAAGGACACAATTGTTATGGTTGAATTGTTCACTCCATAATATATATATGTATATGTGTATGTGTATATATACATATATACACATATATATCATGTTTCCCTTTATAAAAGGTCTAAAGGGCTGAGCCCCGGTGACGTAGTGGTTGTGTGCGGGACTGCGGCCTACAGGATGTGCGGTTCAAATCCAGCAGCAGCTCTCCAGGAGCAAGGCTGGACCTCCTGCTCCCACCAGTGGCAGTGATGCCCACAAAAACAAAACAAAACAAAAAAGGTCTAAACATCAACTCTTAGACAATGACCTATTCTGTCTTCTCTTACTTATTGATGTCTAACAGACACTTTTAAATTATTCTGCACCCAATTTGGTTTCTAAGATCTATCATAATATTATTGCAAACCCCAGCACAACACCATTTCTGTCACGTTGTCTTACTATGGTGGCTTGTACGCAGTTGTAAAGCTTCATTACTGAAATTTTAAATGCCAGCAGGGCAACCCAAAATGAACAAATATCAGTGGACCTTCCAGACTAAGAAGAGACTATGGAGAAGGAATTGGATGTCCACTTCAAAGAAAGTAGCTACTGAAAACCTTATGCAGAGCATTGAAATATTGTAAGATATTGAAGGTTGAATAAAAAGATGCAGAACATTGTCACAATGCCAGGTGAGTCCCTCAGGTGAGAAGGCATTCAAAATATGACAGAAACACTGCCCTCTCAAAGTAAAGGCAACTGTAATGACATGGAAAGAATAAATACTGTGGGAGTTAAGGCTTTGAAACCTTCATTTACTGCCAGGATGTGACTCAAAATGAGAAGAAACAGCTGTAAAAAATCTAATAATTGGAGCTCTGAATGTATGACATATGAATCTATGAATATTAAAAGCTAACAAAAGTGAAATTGAATGCATAAAGTTCTATAAATAAATGTTAGTAAGTGGAATCAACTGGTATTATCCATTTTCAGTCAGAAAGACATATATATGACTTACTATATTGGGACTGATAAAATCAAAAGGAATGACGTTGCATTCCTGGTGAAAAGGATATTTCAAGATTTATCTGGAACCACAATAATGACTGTGATAGGATTATATCTGTCTACCTTTTGAGAAATTCATTCAATACACATATTATTAAAATATATACACCATGCACTAAAGCTAGAGGTGAAAAAGCTGAAGGATGCCAGTGTCTCCAATCTGACATTAATCAAGCATGCAATAAAGACATATTGAAAATCATCAGTTGGGGGGAAAGAAAGATAAAAGAAAGTGGTTGGAATATATGATCGTGGTGCTAGAAATGAAAATGGAGATTGACAAAACTTTACAAGACCAATGGTTTTTTTCATAGAAAATATTATATTTCAGCAACAAAAAGCATGAATATACACGTGGACTTTTCCAGATGGAATACACAAATCCAATTTATTGCACATGTGGAAAGAGATGATGGGAAAGTTCAAAATCGGCAACTAAAATTGAATATTTAAGAGGCTAATAAGTACTTATATGTCAGTTCAGCTTGAAGTTCAAGAAAATTAAAAGAAATCCATGAGAATGAAAATACAGCTTGAATATTATTCCACCTGAATTGCATGACCATCTGAAGAACATATTTGCTATATTGAACACAACTGACAAAAGACCTGATAAGCTGTGGAAGGACATTAAGAACATTATGTAAAAGAAAGTAAAAGATCATTAAAAATGCAAGAAAGAAAGAAAAGATCAAAGCAGATGTGAAAAACGACTCTGAAACTGACTGATATTCTTAGAAAATGAGAGAAATGGAAAACTAAGAGTTGAACATAAAATTACTCATAAGCCTAAAACCTGAACATAAAATTGTACAGGATATCTTGAGAAAACAAAGATAAATATTATAATGAAATGTGCAAAGAACTAAAACTAGAAAACTGTAAGCTATGGACAGCATAACAAACTGAAATAACCCAAGGAAAAAAATTCAAGCTTCAAGTTGTAATACTGAAGACTTTATGGAAAAAAATATTGAATGATTCAGAAAACATCAAAAGAGCATTGAAAGAATATATCGTCTCTGTACCTGAAAGAACTAGTTAATAGCCCACCATTTTGGTATTAACTTATGAGCAAGAGTAAGGGGCATTGACAGAGGATCACTGCACTGAGCCTATTAGCCATAAGCAAAGCTTCAGGAATTGATGAAATGCCAATTGAAATGTTTCAGTAAGCTAATGGACCACTGAAATCACTTACATATCTATGCGATGAAATTTTGAATATAATTACTTATACTACTGAATGGAAGAGATCCATTTACACCCATTCAAAAGAAATGTGACCCAACAAAATGCTCTAATTATAGAGCAATATCAATAATATCACATGCAAGTAAAATGCTTTGAAGATCATCCAAAGCAGTTGCAGTAGTACATTGAGAGGGAGTTATATGCAGACAATGCACTACCTCAAGGTTGTCTCAGGGATGTGCTAGAGATATTTTAGAATAGTAGAACTCTCTTGTATGATACAAAAATTATGTATCTGTATAATGTATACAGATTTTTAAATCAACTAGATTTTGGAGGATCAATAAAAAATATAATCTGTGCTTTACAAAACTCTACCAGAGATACAATACTATGAAAAACTTACAGAAATGGGGGGGGGGGGAATTTCTAATTTTCCCCCAGGAAGAGAAGTCGCAATGAAAAGCTATTTACCAAAAACAGAAACAAACAACCTGCTTAGATATATCCACCACTCTCTTCCCACACACAAAAGAGTGGAGGGACCTATGCCTAAAGACAATCACAGCTTGCTGGCAACAGAAACTATGTGGAATCTACAACTGGTTAAAATGCATAATGGGCAATTTATGAAAAATGGAACCTGGTTGTGCAGAAATTAAGCACTTGGTTGGGAACAAAAAAAGTTACTGGTTTAAACCAAGCAGTGACTTGACAGAAGAAAGTAGCTCTCCTGTGATCGACAAGATCATCATGAGTCTGGATATAATAGAAAATAATAGGTTCAATTTTAGTTGGATTAATAATGGGGTTAGAGCACAGATTAACTGGAATAGTTTGAGAGGAGAATTGCAGGTTATGTAGAATTAAGGAAGGGCATACTTCTATGAGTTCTATCTGTCAGAGTCACATCACAATTCCTCCCTGTGGAGACTGAGTAAAAAGTCCCTATCATGTAACCATCTTAAAACATCCCCGGGGCATTCTGTTTCCCTTAGTAAAGACTGACTAGAAAGGAAAACATTTTAATTACAGTCGGTGTTTTATTAGTGGGAAATTACTCCATCTTCTATTAGTGTTTAAATTTCAACTAAGGAGAGGGGAAGTTGAAAGCATTTGTGAAGATCACAGCTCAGAAACTTATACTGACTTAAAGTCTGAGATTTTACCAGAGGCTCCAAATCCTGACTTTCTCTCTATTTTACCACCACATCAATGAGCCTCCTGATAGGTTACAATAGAAAAACGATGTGCAATGCTCAATGTATACTTAATAAAGAATCTCTTGGTGAATCCCAAGGAAGAGGGGGTGATTGTTTTATAAAAGGAAACAATGTCTTCTGACATGTAGATGAAAACCGTATACAAAGCCTCAGCCCTTTGATCATTTAGCTCTCCATTTATTTGTCTCAATTCATCATGTTTGCAATAACTTTTTAAAAATGGTGGAAACACAAGTTTCAGACATAGTCAAATTTATATATATATATATAAGATATTCAGGATTAGCAGATCAGGAAATTAATATAATTATCTTTAATATAAAGGACTCTGGTTGGACCTATGGATTAGACATCAGGTTGCTTACTACACAGTCAGTGGTTCAGATAACCATACTTCAGCTCTTTTTATGAAGGAAAGATGAGCTTATTTGCTGCTGTGAAGTGTACAATTTGATTGCACATATTAGAGAATAACTCAGGAGAGTTATGTCATTGGGGAGCACCCTCTTGAAGTTTGGATGGATGTCTTTTCACTTTGAAGGTTACAAAAACCAGGACTGAAGAATCTGCAGGGGCAGCAAGTAGAATAAGGGTTCAGGGGAGGTGGAGGCACAGGGGTGGTAGTAGGGTGAAGGGGTGAAGTTGTCAAAGGGTCATATATAAAAAGAATGCTTGTGAACTGATTGTGGTAGCAAATATAAAATTCTCCTGGACGTGATTGACATATGGAATTATTTGATGTATGTTGTAGTATGTACATAATCTGGTGTCAACTTGAGACTATTCAGAGTGAAGAGGTTTTCAATCAGGTTGCAGCTTGAAGATCTCATTTGGAGGCAGGACAGAGATAAGTAGCTCCCTGGAATCCAGACACACGCACACTCAGCTTGAACTCTCTGCTTCATCTTCCTGAGAGAGACATTCCTGTTGTCAAGCCAGACAGAACTGCACTGATTGAGCCAGAGCTCTGGAATTGTAGGAGCCACATGGAGACTCCTGCCAGGGCTGAGATGCTTATACCACCCCTGGATTTACAGAGTTTTCTACTCATAGCCCTGTGATCTCCCTTCATTTGGCATCATTGCATGTGTTGAATGAGTCTGAAGAGGAATTTATAAACTGGTATTGGGCATTTGGGCTAATGTTGGACCTAAGGACTTGATTTGGACTGGGCCAGAATGTTTTCGTAATATATAATTACTTTTTGATATAAACTTCTCTACTACATACATAGAAGTGTCTGTGAATTTGTTTCTTTAGTCAACCCAGATCAACACATATGTATGAGGCCCAATTAATAACAATATAAAAGAGGAAAGCAGAGATACGAGACTTAAAAAAAAAGATTAAATATCTCCAAAACCATTTGTAGGGTCACTATGAATCAGAATCTACTTGATGGTCTTGCATTAATTAACAATGACCAATGTAGGAGTTCCTGCTTGGCAAAACATTTAATACACTGAACTTTTAAACAAAAGTCCAAAGGTTTCCATACACCAAGAAGTGAATCAATAGAAGAAGCTACAATTTACTTCTGAAAAATCCGTCGTTGAAAATTCTCTGGACCACAGTTCTAGATTGCGCAAGGGTTCACCATGGGGCAGTATCTACTTTATGTCAACTGACTAGGATTAATATTCTAAGCATTCTCATTGTAAAAGTAGACATATGCAAAAACATAATTATTGTAAACAAAGGGGTAGACAAGCTAAGAGACAAAAGGAAACCTTAGAAAGCCCTGCTATACAAATCAAATGGAAAAATGTGCTACTTAAGGTATTTTGTTAGACTGGAAATTGGACTGAAGACAAAATGGTTGCATATACACACTCCGTTTTCCTGGATAAAGTTGTTTCATCTGTGCTTATAAGTTGAAATACTGAATTGATTGCACATGTATATTGGAAGTGAACAAATAGCAAATGGCATATTGCACTGGGAAATATGTTTCACTGCATTGTTTTTGTCCCATGAACTTTGGTCATATTATTAAGAGATACCAGTCCCTGGAAAAAGATATCATGCTAGGGAAAGTATAGGAGCAGCAAACATGAGGAAGACGCTGAAAAAGAGAGATTAGCACAGGGACTAGAAAGGTGGGCTCGAACCTAAGAACAATTCTGAAGGTGGTAGAGGGCCAGACAATGTGTTTTCTGTTGGGCCCAGGGCCTCTGTAGTCACACCGACTCAGGGGCACCTTCCCAACAAGCTCAACGAATCTTTGTAAAGCACTGAAGAACAAAGATCACGCTTTGAGGATCAAGATGGACCTGACACAAGCCATAGTATTTCCACGTGCTTCTTATGTATATGAAATGAATTAATATAGTTAACTATGTTTCTGGTGAAGACTATTGAAATAACACAGGCTAGTGAAATAATAAATTTGACTCTGACAAAATATAGCCAGAATGTTTCTAAAAAATATGGACAGTGATATTTTGGCTCATGTATGTTAGACACATTTTAAGGGTGAACCTATACTTGAAAAACGATATCCTGCTGGTAAGTAGGGAAACAGAGATTTGAGCCAATGTCTGCCATAATGCCTGGCAATTCAGGCAGCTATCTGCAGGCTGTCATATAACCTCTCATTGATCCTGCAAACCTTGGATTCATCTTCTTCTGCCATCAGCTACCAGAGTCGTTTCTGCTAATCTTGGTTTCATCAGTCCATGAAGTTACATAAGTTATGTGAAGACTCCTGCTTAATAGCTGATCGATGGACTTGCAGCCTGCCTGGACTTGGACTGAACTTGCCTGTTTCTACTATTGAGAGCTATTTTCTTAATATAAAAATGTCTCTTTATATTATGTATATGCATACATAAACACATATGTATGAATATATATGTATGTGTAAGCATATGATATAAACATAGATACTTAAATGTATTTAGGTTTGTGTATGCAATTTTCCTAAGACAACATTTATATACACACATATATGTGTGTATTGTGTATGAATGCTTATATATAATTATGAATGAAATATATGTGTGCGTAGATACATACATATCACTGGTTTTGCTTCTCAAGAGAATGCAGCTAGGACAAAGCTCTTCAAAGACAGCCTTGATATCTTCAAATACGAGCAACTTCATTATAATGATCAAAAACAAGTCAAGTCTCAAGTTGAGGTACTGAAAAATTCTGTGGGAAAAATGATGCAGAAAACATCAAAATAAGATTGAAAAAATGCAGTTACTTTGCCAAAAAGGTATATAATATTCTAGCATTTCAAGAGGTAGCATATGAGCAAGAAAGAATAGTACTGAAAGAAAAAGTTTAAGCTGAACTGAATGCTTTAGCCAAAAACAAGCCCCAGGAATTAATGAGATGGTGACAGAAATGTGTCAGCAATCTGATGATCCACTGGAAGTACTCATCTATGCTGAGGAAATTTTCAAGAGAGTTAATTGGCAAACTGAATGGACAAAATGGAAGAGTTTTATAATTGTGTTCATTCCACAGAAATGTGACTCAATAGCATGCTAAAATATAGGGCTATATCATTAATATCACATACAACTAAAATTTTGCTAAAGATTACAACTCTTTCAGCCACACATTGAACAGGAGTTGTCCGAGCTTCGAATGGGATTCATGCCAAGATGTGGAACTGGGATAATATTCATATTATCAGATGAATATTGAGTGAAAGCAGAGAATATCTGATGTTCATTTGTGTTTTATTCACTATGCCAAAGCTTTTATCTAGGTGGATTATAAGAATTCTTAGAAAATCTTGTGAGAAATAGGAACTCCAGAATTCTTTGCTATTTTATGTGGATGTCATATCTAGATCAAAAGGCTGTTGTGCAAACAGAACAAGGAAATAGTGTATGGTTTTAAATTAGGAAAGGTGTGCCTCAAAGTCATATCTTCTCGTCATAGTTATTCACTATGACTACTGAATAATAAGAGATACTGGATTATCTGAAGCAGAATGCAGCATTAGGATGTGAGGACACTTTATCAACAACCTGCAAAAAGATGACACAACCTTGCTTGCTGCAAGGGAGGAGGAATTGAAGCACTTCTTGCATTTCCTAAATGGCTAGTAAAGGAGAGAATTCCCTCACTTGTTTATTTTTCATTCCTGTGCCATCTTTTGTGAATAATCTTTTCAGTTATCTATCCCACCTTCTCAGAGTTTGCTTTGGTTTTTTTCTTGTTGTAGCTCATCCTTAGACTTTTGATCTCTCAGTAACTCAGTTCCTCAGGCCCCTGCTCAGGAAAGTATTACATAGATCTTTAGTTCTGCATAATTTTTTTTCAGGAAATAGCAGTAATTTCCTGAAGATAAACAATTTTCAGAGTAAGCCTTAGTCAAAAGGTTTTTAATTAAAACGGTGACAAGACTATCTTCATAAACAAACTCCTCGAGTCACACGACTTCATCAAACATTCTTCTTCCAAATACAATCCACTCTTTTAATCACTGCATAGACATCAGTGTTTCTTATCACCTATAACATTTCCTATGTAGCATCTCATTTCCTCCTTGGCTCCCACCAAAATTTGATGTCCATAATTGGTAGAGTGGAGAGTCAGTGAAAATGAAAATAACCCTGGAAAAGATGTACTCACAGAGTGAGTGCAAAAATGGACTCAAGAATAGAAACAATCGTGATGGTGTTGGACAAAGTGTTGTGCTCTGTTGTAAATAGGGTTGTTAAAAATGAGGAACCAGTTCAATGGTTCCTAACATCAACTTTACCAAGCCTGATATCATTTTTCTGGGATTATCTCTCCTAATAAATTGTGGGCAGTAGGAGAGGAAGTTTCACTATACTAATTTATAAGAATCATTCTAGCTGTACTTTTTAGAAAGAGAGATTTGTTTGTTCTTTTGGAAATGCGTGGTAATTTCCACACCATAGTGCAAATTCACCAATTTTCTCTATCTTCCTTAATCATTTTTCAACTTTAACATGCATACAAGATTGGGATAGGTAGGTTTGTTGTGCCAACATGGCCAAAGAAGATAGGTAGGTTGGCTGTGACCACATGGTCAATGAACACATGTAAGATGGGTTGAGGGCGGATTTATAAATGGCTCGGAAATTTTTGCCTTTCCTCGCTTGCTCTTGGATCTTCGGACCAGCTAGCTGCCTTGTTTGTTCTGTTCCTTAACTTGCAAGCTAGACTACCTATGGGACACCTAATCCATGGACTGTGTCACTGTGAGTTAAAGTTCCTTCAAGCCCTGCTTCACCACACTACTGGAATATACATCTCTTGAGCTGGGGACTGTCAGACCCATATAGCTGACTGTTGGTCACCTGCCTTGCTGTTTGCTGCTTGTGGCCAGATAGCCTGAATTGCTCTACAGAGGGCTATTCGGTGGTCCTCAAGACTCAAAGGACTGCAAATGAGTTGAACCGAGCCATTTGTACTGCTTTATAGTTTAGTTAACTATTTATTTCTCATGTTAGATATCTTTCTATCTATCTATCTATATATATATATATATATAAAATTATTAGTGTCCTGGTTTTGTTTCTCTAGAGAACCCTGTCTAACACAAAGATGATTTAAAACAACATGACTCAGGCCAGGCACAACTTATTCTTATAAATAAAGAGCTCTTATGCAGCAGATCTGTACAAGACAATGTATCTTTAGTTTTCATGACTGCTCCTTCTATAAGCATGAATTGTAGATTCAAGCAGATTAAATTCTTTGGCAATTTCAATTTTCTATCATATTGTCATCTATTTCTAGGCTATAATATTTTTTCCTTTACATTGAGTTAAAATTTATAATGAAGACAGCAGAATTTGTTTTTGATTATCTAGTGCTTCAAGCCCTTCTTGCTTTCGGAAAACATGGTTGTATAATCTGTTTATTGAGATTGAAAATGAACCTTCCTCTAATCATAAATCTATTTTTTCTTCATATATTCCATTTTCTCAGTTTGTTTTCTCAGCATACAGATTGAACAATATGATAAAAAGTACAACCCAGATGACCAACTTTTCTGATTTTAAACCATGCAATATTCACTTAATCAGCATGAATGATTTCTATACGAATAATCTATGTAAAAGTTATAAATGAACACAATGAACTGTTCTGAAATTTGAATTCTCTTCAATGGGATCCATAATTTGTTATGGTCTGCACAGTTTTAAAATATTGTATAATCATTAAAACATACCATATGTACTTGAATATAAGCTGACATGAATATAAGCCGACACCAGAAAAATTGCATTAAAATATGTTGAAAAACTCGACTTACACACAAATATATAAGATAAGTAAACTTTCTGCTGTTCTCTGACTTCAGTCAATATTCATCAGATGTTAGCAATGATTTCCCTTTTGCGATGTCATTTTCTGAATTTAACCTTGAGAAAAAATGTTAGAACTGCTTTTGAATCATTCTCAACACAAGTTTTCACATATGTGAAATTAAGGATATTGTTATATAATTTCAGCACTCTGTTTTTTTTTCTTTAGAAAATGAACAAATAGGGCTGAGCCCCGGTGACGTAGTGGTTGTGCACGGGATTGCGGTCCACTGGGACGGAGGTTCAATTCTAGCAGTGGGGCTGGGCCTCCTACTCCCACCACCAGAGAGCAGTGATGCCCCCCACCCCAAAAAAAAGGAAATGAACAAATATGGATCTCCTTCAGTTGCTTGACTAGGTCATTGTATTTTGAATGTTTCATCAGCTTGTTGAAAATTTCATAAATTGCTTTTTGCTAATGTCTTCAGTGCAACTTGAATTGCTCCTTCAAAACCATTAGCTCTTCAACAGATATTTTAGTGTGAATTAGTGAAATGATAATTAATTCTTTTTAGTACAGGGACTCAATGTTCCTTCCATATACTTTTGATGCTTTCTATACCATTCAGTATTTTTCTCATGGAGTACTTAAATATAAATTCAAAGTTTGAATTTTTTTTCTTCAATTCTTTCAGCTTCAGGTGTTCTGAGCATGCATTTTCCTTTTGGTTTTCCTTTTGGTTTTGGTTTTCTATATTCTTATCTCTGAACATTTCATCATTATGCCTTACTTATTTTTCTCTAGAGATTATTGGATTTATTTCATTTAGTTTCATTTCTGCCATTGGTTTTAATTATTCATTTTCAGAGTCTCCTCTAACATCCACTTTGATCTTTTCTTTCTTTTCTGCTTCATAATGAATTTTTCATTCCTCATTTGTGAAGTTTTTTATGTGATCCCACTTCAAAAGGTAAATTTTGTTCTATGAATCAAATCTCTTCTGTATATTCAGGTGGGATATATATAAAGACTTTTTTCTCTTGTGTACTGGTTTTAATTTTCCTCAACTTTAACCTAATGTTAAATATTAGTAATCAATACTCTGTTTAATTCCATTTTTATTTTTATTTATTTTTAAATAATTTTATTGGGGGCGCTCACACAGCTCATCACAATCCATCCATCCATCGTGCCAAGCATATTTGTACACTAATTGCTATCTTCACTCTCAAAATATTTGCTTTCTACTTGAGCCCTTGGTATGAGCTTCTCACTTTTCCCTTCCCTCTCCATGCCTGCCTCATGGATGGTTTATAATTTACAAATTATTATTTTTTTCATATTTTACACTGTCTTATGTCTTTCTTCACACATTTTTCTGTTGTCCATTCTCTAAGGAGAAGGTTTTATGTAGATCCTTATAATCAGCTCCCCTTTTCTAACCCACTTTCCCTCAACCCTGCCAGTATCAACAATGTCAACTCTGATCCTGAAGGTATCATCTGTGTGTTCTGAATTTTCTATGTTTCCAGTTTCTATTTGTACCAGAATACATCCTCAAGACTAGCTGGACTTGTAAGGTAGAATTTGGATAATGATAGTGGGGGGGCAGGAGTTCGGGGGAAGGGGGAAGGAACCATTTAAGAACTAGAAGAAAGTTATATGTTTAATAATTGCTACACTGTACCCTGACTGACTCATCTCATCCCTGCTACCTTTCTTTAAGGGGATGTCCAGGTGCCTACTGATGGACTTTGAGTCTACAATCTGTACTCCCCCTCATTTTCAATGATATAATTTTTAGCTCTTTAATACCTGATAACTGATCTCTTTGACAACTTGTGACCACACAGGTTGGTGTGTTTCTTCCACGTGGGCTTGGTTGCTTCTGAACTAGATGACTGCTTGTTTACCTTCAAGCCTTTAAACCCCAAACACTATTCTTTTGATAGCTGGGCACCACCAGCTTTTTTGGTGCTTTCTTCACCACATTTGCTTTTGCACCCATTTGTGTTCAGTGATCATATTAGGAAGGTGAGCATCATGGAATGCCAGTTTAATGGAACAAAGTGTTCTTGCACTGAGGGAGTACTGAGTGGAGCCCCAATGTCCATCTGCTACCTTAGTTAAAAAAAAAAAAACTTATAGATATGTGCACATAGATCTATTTCCCCATCATATATAAATATATCTACCTATCTACATGCCTTTATTTAGAACTCTATAAATGCCCTTTGCCTCCTATTTCTTTCATCTATTTCCTTTTACATTTCTCTTGTCCCACTATCATGCTTAGCCTACATTTGTGTTTCAGTACTTTCTCTCGGTTATAATGCTCTTGATCAATCCCTACCTGCCTCTTTGACCTTCCTTCCCCCTGTTTTTGGATCACTTGTTGTTCCCTTGTCCCTGGGTGGATTAACACCCCTTCCTTTCTCCCCACTTCCCCCTTTCCTATACCCTCCCCCCCAACCATCAGTCTCATTTTCTCCTCCAGATTGCTTTCCAGCCTATCTTATCTAGATGGACCTGCAGAGATCTGCCTTCTCCCACTCCTCCCACCCCACCTTCTGAGAAAAGTTCACTTCAGCGGACTGCACTGAAGCTATAGCTCAGGGAGAGGGACATATCTGATCAGAGAAAATGGGAGAAAATGAAGGGGGAGGGAGATAGAGTGGAGCACATCCAGAACCAGTAAGCCTTGAGGACAATGTCCCCACTCAGAGGAGCAAATGCACAGAGAAGACCATATGGCCAGTCCTACTATGAGACATGACAAGCCTCACTGACCCATACCCCTACAGGAACAACACTATAGACAGTGTGGGAATTGTGCCCAATATGGCCACACCACATGAAGGCAAAACACTTAGGGTGTGCAACAGAACAGCAAGGGGAGCAGAGCAAAGAAGTCTCATGGGAGTACCAAAAATAGACTTTGGGACCAGGATGTGAACCCCATCAGACTCAATTGGAAGACACTCCTAAAGGTCAGTAAATGGACCTTGAATCATTACAGACTTTTCTCTTTCTTTGTTGTTTTTGTTGTCTGTTTTTGTTCTTTTTCTTGTTGTTTTGTATTCTTTTGCAGCTTTTTTTGCTTTGTTTTGCTTTTCTATGATAATTTGTTTCCCTGGTATATTCAATTCCATTATTATCTCTTCTTTCATGTGTGGTCAATTGACTCTTGTGCATTTTATCTGCTGTGATCCACATTTATAGTTGTTTGTTTTGTTGTAGTAAGGTACTCACAATGAAGAAGATGTTAATTAGTCTTTCGAAATTGTGCCATGTGATCAAAAGCTTCATCTCTTCCACAAGGTCTCATTTTCCAACTACCGATTCTTCCTATTTGTTTCCAACTTTCACTTTCACTATTACACCTTAAAACTCTTTCAGTCTTTATTCATTATCCAACTCTAAAACCATATCCACATTTTAGGAATCTATTTGAGCAGCACCACATTCTCATGACCAAATCTGTCAAATCTCTCATAGATATGTTGTGTTGCTATACCTGATAGAAGGCTTTAACAAAGAGAATGTCAACTATCAGAGTTTAGGGTGCTATAAATCCAAATTTAGGGCCCTAGTTAATTCTAAAAAAATGATTCATCTCTTTGTCAAGACTAAAAGTTCTTTGGCTCCTTTTGGCATCTGGGGTCCAGAAACCCATGCATTTTGGCATAAAATTTTCCTGAGAATATGAAGTTCTCAGCAGAGAGACCTTGAGTCTAAAGAATATGACGTGTTCTTGATTGATCTTTTTATTTGTCTGTTTGGTTTGGTTTGGGGTTTTTTTTTGGGTGGGGTGGGGGACATCACTGCCCTCTGGACATCACTTAGCCTTGCTCCTGGAGAGCTGTTGCTGGATTTGAACTGCCAACCCAGTGGGCTGCCGTTCCGCACACAACTACTATACCACTGGGGCTCAGCCCGATTGATCTTATTAGTAGCATTCAGATAGCTCCTTCTCCTCTCTCTTCTGATTCCTGTTAGATGCTTCTGAATTCGTTCCAATTCACAGAGACCATATGTTTGTGACTACCAGGCATGTATCACTTATGCACAAAACAGCATATTTTTTACAATGGTTGTGAGCTTGTAACTTTATTTCCTAGTTGATTGTGCTTATATTTTCTGATTAAATACCATGCTTAATTTCCACAAAGAGTCCAAGTATTAATTCTACAACCTGCTTTAAGTGAAAAAAATAAGCCTATGATTTATAGAAAATGGTCCTCATTGGAGCTAACATATATGGTTTCATATATATATATACATATATTAAAATATGTAGAATAAAAGTTTGCTTTCTTTCTTAAAAACAAACTAAACTCACATTACTATCCAAATTTTAAAATACGATAAAATACAAAATAGAAATCAAATATTTTATTCTTGCATTTGAAATGCATTTGAATGAATCATTTGCTTAAAAATTTATATTTTACTTAGAAGTATTTATGATTAGAACAGTGCTGCTAAATCTGGTCAAGAACAATTGGATTTGTTTCTGAGAATAAAGATATTCTGAGCAGAGGTCTTAAAAAGTATAATCTAAGATGGATTTTATATGAATCAATAAAGAAATAGACTATAATCCTTGTCTTTTGAAATCTACATTTATGTGACCTGGTCTTGACTTGTCTATTGCCTTTCAGCATCTGTGTTTACTTCAGGTCACTGCCCTCTGTCATCATCTATCTGAAAAGTGCCCTTTGTCTGACTTCTCTTTCAGGCCACTTGATCTTTCAAGACTTCTCTGCTATAGGCAATGTCTCCATCCCTAGAAAACATATCTTCTCTAGGCTCTGCACTCAGAAGGGGCCTGTGTATTCTCATGACCAACACTCTTTCATTTCTAAGGTATGTGTTCTTCTTCTCATCTGTCTGTTTCTTAGAAGCCCCAAATAAATATTTCCGTATGTCTAAAATACTGATATTTGGCTCAACCATAAGAATACTTGAATAATGCTTCAAAGTGCTGGAAGTATTGGAGGGAACGAAGAGTTTTTGTGAGAGTAGTTTCTGTACTATGCAAGAATTGAAGAATTCTTCCCTACAATTCTTGCATAGTACAAATGTGGTATATTCTTATAAAATATATCCTTCCCAATAATGCTGCCCATACATTCTTTTTTTCTTCTGTATTGTGATTCCAGAGATATTCTTGAATTAGTGTATTATTTAGAAAAGTGTATTATTTAGAAAACAAATAAGTTGGAGTGTATTTTCCACAGCAAATATTTTAATATGATTCCAAAATACATTTGTCGCTACATAATATACATAAATCATTAGATTGGATGTGCTGCTAGGATTAGAGATATATTACAAGAGCGAGACCAAAATATTGTCTATTAACAATCTTACATATTTATATGTATGACAATTGTTTAAAGAAAACAAGTCAAGAATTAATGCCATACTTTCCATATATTTACTTAAGGAATTATTTATGACAAGGGAATCTAAGAAAATTGTCCAAGTTCAGTAAGTTCTTAGGTGGAGAGTAAAATGTGGTTTCAACTTCATGGTCAGAACGCAGTTCCATAAAAGGGATTATTTAGTGACAAAATGAGAGAACTTACCTTTGTTTATTTAAATTTAAATTTATATGTTCTTATTAGTTAAAAACATTCTAATTCTGTATTACTTATATAATAGAATATCATATGGAAAATTACTATAAGCTAAGGATAATCTGAAATGACAAAATACCCTCTTTTTACATTTTACTCACACCTTTTATATTGTGGGAAAGAACTGAAATATAACATTCATATCTTTCTATTTGCACTATACAACATAAAGTGTTCTATTGGGAACAATAAACAAGATATATCCACAGCTGAACAGACAATTTAGCACATATCAGAAAGCAGTAGATGAACTAAAACCATATGTCAAAAATTGATCCAGGATGAGAAACAAACAATAAACATCGCACTATTTGCAACTAAAGAGAGGAATAAAACTTTCTGCTTTGCACTTTTTACATTTAGATAACTAGACCAGTTGCATGTAACCTCTTATTTTCTGCAATTTACCCCTTAAAAATTAAACTGGTACAATGTTTAGCAAGTTTCCTCCTTTTGTATATTTAAATAGTTGAATCGAGTTATTACTTATCAGTTCTCTTCATGGAAACTTCCTCCAAAGTAATGTGACTCTCTTACCTGCCTGAACTATTTACTGATAATAAAAGATAGCACTCCCCCAAAACAAAAGGAGGAATTGGAAAAAGCTCCACTGGACAAAGATTTCATAATACACAGTTTTTTTCCCACTAAACGAGCACCCAACAATTCACTCTGAGTTAGTGCACCCAGTGGTGTTGACTGGAAAGGTTCTCTCTGATCACAGTGTATTTTTTTCTTAAAAGCGGTTTCACTTGAACCTTGTTTTTTGTGATGGCCAAGGTAAGAGAAAAGTGTGAGGCTGCGTAGTCTTGTTTCCTACTTTGGAAAAATACAGCAAGTACTGTTGTGATGCTGAACACAGTTTACCAGGATGGCGCTAAGGGAAAAACTCGAGTGTATAAGTGGTTTTCTCATTTCAAGAAAGATGAAATGTCTATTGAAGGCAAACTTCACTCTGGATGTCAGTCAACTTCCCTAACAGAAGAAAATCATTTAGGATTGGTTAAACCAGGTCCAATTGTTAATCATGCTTTCTATTTAAAGATTCAGAACAATTGTGTAGCAGTATGTGGCTAAAAAAGGAATGGTTTGTGGCAGATGGCGGGGCTGGTTTTGCCACCACAAGAGTGCAAGTGCTTATGCAGCCATCTCTGTGTGCCTATTTGGGGCCCTCATGTTTCTTTGCCCCATACACCTGACTTGACATGAAATGACAGTGATTTGACAATGTAGAAGAGAAGAAGGAAAAACAAAAACAACAAAAAAGGAGATGCAGTCAGTCATCCAAACGCGTTTGAAAAATGTTTCTAAGAATGAATGGAATTGCAGATTTGAAAACTATATTACGTGTAAAGTAGAGTACTTTGAAAGTGATCAGGTTGTTAAGTAAAAAAAATTAAACACATAGCTTTGAAAAAATTTACATTTGGGTGGTACCCCCACATATATTACACCACTTTTCACTTATGAATATGCTTAGGTTACAAAGACCAGATAATTATGTGAAAATTAGTGGATGATAAAAATTGAAAATGATCATTTTATAGCACAAAGTGGAGAATGGCTGCATGCTGATATTATCGCTAAATCTATGCCAAATTCTATCATTCTGTAATAGCAAAGCAATTAGAAGCACCCAGCCAATATGATTTTATCCATCATCACTAGCATTCTTTTGCTTTGCATGTCCACATTTGTTACTGCCGTGTATATGTTGTTATTGTGCAAAATAGTTAGATAAGATTTTTTTAACTTTAGCCGTAAATGCCACATTTCAGAGAACAAGATAATTGATAAAAAGAAACAGATATACTCATATCCTCTTAGATGTAGTCAATTACTTAATAAGGCCCTTCTACCCATAAGCTCCTTTGCTGATTGGTTTCTGTGCTTGTTGTTAGTCCTGTTTTGGAGAAGTGTTCGGTAATAAGATTACTGTGGGGTGCATCTTAAGAGAAGGTGGGACTTGTCACTATCCTTGCTTTCCCTGTGTTTATGGTCAACTGAATGATAAAAAGCTTCCTCCTTTTTTCCTTGACCTGTATTTACTGACCAGCATGGGGAGAAACAAGAAAGCCTGCTTTCACTTGCAGACATTTTAGCCTTCAGTTTCTGGATCCTGTACTTTACTCAACGTTGCCTGACTGGAAGATTTAGCACTCGGCACACACAACCACATGAGACATTTCCTTAAAGGTTTCATGAGTTTCTGTGACTAGAATGTGAATCTCAGAACCAGGAATTAGAGGGAATATACTCAAAGGAAGAGTGGAGAAAAAATGGAGGGGAATAGTGTCTTGGAAGAGATAAGACATTTGGGAATATGTTTACTCTCCCACACCTAGAGTCTGTTTTGTGTTGTTCGGTACAATTGAGTTAGGTCTGACACAGAGCGACCCTGTGGGTGCACAACAGAACGAAATGCTGCTCAGTCCTATACCATCTTAACAATCGTCCCTATGTTTAAGTCCATCATTGCACCCATTGTAACAATCCGTCTTGTTGAGGGTCTTTGATTTTTTTTTTGGCTGCCATGCCAATTAATCCACCATGATATCTTTCTCCAGGGAGTAGTTTCTGCTGACTGAGAGGTTGAGACAGAGTTGCAGAAAGGAGATTGAGCTTAGTTAGGAATGAAAAGTGTGGCAGTCATGTGCTTATGTTAATTTTATGATTGAAGTGTAGGGGTGGAGTCTAGCCTGTTAATCTGGAGGTAGCCATTGAGTCGCCAATGAGGCCTCTATGTGGGCATGGCTTTCTCCTGAGACTTCTGGGAAATCTCACGATATTTCCCACGTGATGATGGGAAGCTATCTTCCCCAGTGATTGGGAGTTAGTCTCTGAGAGACGATTAATCATGGACAAGACAAGATGGAAGCATCCGAGAAGCTACAGGAGCCAGAACAGAAGTCACAATGAGTTTGCCCTGATGGAGCCAGTCCTCTGAAGCTGGGGGGTCCACATAGAGACCTCTGTCAGCGATGAGTTGCTTCTAACACCACAAGATGCTATTGATAGACCTGAGCCCTAGAAGCAAGGAGCCATGTAGAGACTCCTGCCAGTGCCGGGATTCTGCACCCACTGACCTGTGACTTCGTGAGTTGGAAGGAGACTCTATAGACTGATTTCAGCCATATGGATAAATGACTTATGACTTTGAACTGGACTGGGCTGGGATGTTTTCTCAATGTCCTATTGCTCTTGTGTTTAAACTTTTGCCTTATATCCACATGTGTGTCTTTGAAATTTGTTCCTCTAGTCTACCCGGACTAACACAAAAAATAAAGGAAGACTTTATTGGGTTAGGGAAGAACTTTGGGGAAGGGAAGGGACAGCAGAGAAAGAGATGGGAGCATTGCTCCCTGGCAGTTCCACAACCCAGTAAGTAGGTTATGAGGCAGTGGGAAGTATATAGGGCTTGAGCCAAGGACAAACGTACTGATAAGCAGAATGAGGCTTTCTAATGATGCAGTTGCAGGGTCTGAGTCAGGATACAGTCTGTGAGTAAATCATCTTCTCTTTTGCAAACCCCCTTTCTGGAATACTGAGGGAAAAGGCTATAGAGATTTGGTTCACAGAGGTAAGCATTGTGAAGAAGATGCCTGGTCCAGACCCGGTCCAAATACTGACAACATACCCAAAGTACGTTAGACTAAATCTCATTACCCTCACCTCTAAGGAGTACGCTGGTTGTACTTCTTCCAATACAGACATTTTTGTCCTTTTGGCAGTCCACTATTCATCATCACAACCTCTTTTTAACACCTTGATTCTTTTTCGGTCTTCCTTATTCAATATTCAACTTTATCAAGCACTGAAAAATCCTGGCTTGGATCAGGAACACTTTAGTTCTCAAAGTAACCCCCTTGCTTTTTAGTACTGAAAAGTGCTTTTGTACAGCAGATTTATCCAATGGAATGCATCTTTTGATCTCTTGATTGCTGCTAATTTGAGCATTGATTGTGGATTTAAGCAAGATGAAATTCTTGACAACTTCAATCTTTACTTCATTTGTCATGATGTTATAATACCATCTTAACATACATATTTCCTTTAAAACCATACAATATTCCCTTTTTTGTTCATACAACTGCTTTTTCATTCATTTACTGTTTCTGCATGATATCATGGAAATGTTCTGGAATTCCATAGAGTGTAGTAATCTACACAAACACCTTGGCTTAATATCCAAAAGTTAAAGTCTTTCAGATATTCTCTGCTTTCAACCAACATCTTTTTGATATCAACAATGATATCTCTTATACCACATCCTCTTCTGAATCTGGTCTGAGTCTCTGGGAGCTCCCTGTGAATGTACTGCTGCAACCATTACTGGATGATCTTCAGCAAGTGTTTTCTTGCATGCAGTGCATGATGTCATTCTTTAATTTGAGCATTCTATTGGATCACCTTATTTGCAATGTTAAAAATATTCATAACTTATAGTGAATTGGTCAAGAAGCAGTCTTCCAAATTTCCTGGCTTAGATTAGTGCTTCCAGATCTTCATTAGTCTGGCGAAACCTCTCACTTGGTGTTTTTCAATTCCTGGAGACTTTCTTTTCCCTCACAGTTTCAGTGCGGCTTGAACTTCTACTTTCAGAACCTTTGACTCTACATGCTACCACTTGAAAAAGTGGAATGTCAACTAGTTCTTTTGGTACAGTGATTATGTATATTCTTTCCATTTTCTTTTGATGTTTCCTGTGTACCTTAGTAATTTTCTCATAAAACCTTTCCATTTGCAATATAAGGCTTTAATTTTTGTTCTTAAGATCATTCAATTTAAGATACACTGAGCACAAGTCTTTCATATTTTCTAAGTCTAGGACTGTGCACAGTTCATTATATTATTTGACTTTGTCTTCTCCTTGTCTATCCTTTGAAATTTTCTGTTGAATTTTTTCTATTTGATTTACACTATGGTTAAGAGCAAGTTTCAGAGTCTCTTCTGACATTCACTTTGGTATTTTCTTCCTTTAGTTTCTTTCTAATGATCCTTTCTTCAAGAACAATGATCTTTATGTCATCCTACAGCTCATCAAGTCTGTTTTCATTAGTATTCAATGCATCAAATCTGTTCTTGAGATGGTCTTGCAATTTAATGAGATGAACTCAAGCTCATATTTTGGCTTTTTGTGGACTTGGCTTAATTTTATACTGTTTCATCCTGAACTTACATATGAACTATTGATTGTCCATTCCACAGTCAGAACCTGGCCTGGTTTTAGCTGCTGTTATTGTCCTTCTCTTCCCACATATATAGTCAATTTGATTTTTGTGTATTCTAACTGGAAAAATCCTTGTGCAACACTGATCTGTGTTGCTAAAAGAAGGTATTTTCTATGAACTAGTCATTATTCTTGCAAAATTGTATCAAGTGATCTCAAGCTTCATTCTTTTACCAAAACCTTATTTTCCAACTACTGTTCCTTAGCCTTTGTTTTCAACTTTTCAATTCCAGTAGGCAATAATTATGAAAATATTATGATTATGCACTTGATCAATTTTAGACTCAAGAAGTTGGTAAAATTCTTCTATGTCTTCATGAGCTTTTGTGTTTGGTGCATATATTTGAATAATAATTATATTGATTCTATTTCCTTGAAGGGGGATAGATATAGTCTTTCCAGAGACTGCATTGTATTTCCAAATAGAACATGAAATGTCATTTTTTTAGGATAATGCAATCTCAATCCTTTTGATTGTGCCATTTCTGGCTTAGTAAACCTTACAAATGGCCATATCAGTCTATTACAACTCACTAACACTGATATTTATGGGGTCCATTTCATTTTTGATGACTCTCATTTTTCCTAATGTCATATTCAACACCTCCCAAGTTTGGAGTAGTAGATTTGTGCAGCTGTTTCTCCTTATCGTGAGTTGCATGCCCTACCAGCAAATGGACATCAGGAAGACTCCATTCTATTCATGGAACCACAATTGACTCCACTAGGAGAGAATACCTCCTCCTCAGTCACATTTTGAGTGCCTTCCAGAATATAAGTATACTTATATTGCATATCATTATTAAATAAGCACTACCTTATGGAGCTAATTGTGAAATTAAATAGGGTAGGAGACTGACTAGTGTTACAGTAGACATTTTATAGAGACACTCAATATAATTAGAAAAAATATAAAGGACTTATTGGTTGATATTTTTCTTATATACACTTTGAAACTACAAAGCCTTTCAAAAAGACATATGTTTTAATGTGTCTGAAAAAAATTTCAAATATCAATTTTTAACTAGCACAAACATAATAAGATAGAAAAACTCTGTAGTGCTGCATACAATATGTGGAAATATTATAAATTATTATGTCTTTTTCTAGGAATAAAAATTTTATATTTATAGCATAAGTATAATATGTTTTCATCATTATTCAACCATTTTCAATAGTAGAAATTGTTACTTTAAAACTTGTCGACCAAAGTAGCACTTCATATTATTCTTATTTATGAGAGAATATAATTTAGAAATCTTAGCAGGAATATTTATTTACATCACCATTTTGTAAATATATGCTTTTGCACAAAGAGCTGAAGTGTTTTAGTTTGCTTATATCATATATTGAACTTGTAAACACAAACAACCAATAAAGTTAAAATAAGCAAACAAGGAAATTCAAATAATAAAATTCAAATAATAAAATGACAAAATTTCTGGGGGCCTAGGTGGAGGGAGGAAATTTTGAGAGTGAGGATGGCAACAAGTGTGCAAAAGAGGCCTTCATACAATTGATGTATGTATGGCTCGTGAGGGGAGGTGTATGAGTACCTAATAAAATGATTCATTAAAAAAAGGGAGGAAAGGAGGAGCTTAAACCAAGGGCTCAAGTGGAAAATGTTTGGAAATGAAGATGGCAACATGTGTGCAAATGTGCTTGACACAGATGATGTACTGAATATTATAATAGCTGTAAGAGCCACAAATAAAACTATATAAAAATTTTTTTCTGGACATTTCTTTGTTTTGTTATTGCTGTTGCTTTGTTTTGTTTTCTTTTGTCACTTCCTCTTGCTATGTCTTGTTTTTTGTGTGTGCATATTACTATCTCTGCAGGTCTAGCTAGATAAGATGGAATGGAAGAACAGTAAGGAGGAGAAAACGACAGGACCAATGTTTCTGGTGGGACATGGGAGAAGGGGAAGTGGAGGAAAGGAGCAAGAGAACAACAAGTGATCCAAAATCAGTGGCAAGGAGGGCGTGAGAAACCTGGTAGGGATTGATCAAGAGTAATGCAACCAAGAGAAATTACTGAAACCAAAATAAAGGATGAGCATGAGAGTGGGACAAGTGGAAAGTTAAAGAAATAGATGAAAGAAATAGGAGGCAAAGGGTATTTGGACATCTAATACAAATATGTACATGGGTAAATATATTTACATATGATGATGGGGAAATAGATCAATGTGCATATATGTATAGATTTAGTATTAAATCATCAGATATACCTTGGGCCTCCACCCAAGTGTTTCCTCAATGCAAGAGGACTTTGTTTTATTAAAGTACTATTCCATGATGTTCACCTTCCCACATGATCACTGAAGACAAATGTTTACATAAGTAAATGATGATGATGATGATGAAGAAAACTGATGGAACCCAGCTATTAAAATATTATATATTGTCTGGAGTGTTAAAGACTTGAAGGTAGGGCTGAGCCCTGGTGGCGTAAGTGGTTGAGTGCGGAACTGCAGCCCGCAGGCTTGGCGGTTCAAATCCAGCAGAGGCTGGGTAGTGCCCATGACCACCAGAGGCAGTGATGCCCACAAAAAAAAAAAAAAAAAAGAAAGACTTGAAGGTAAACAAGCGGTCCGCTAGCTAAGAAGCCCATGTGGAAGAAACACACCAGCCTGTGTAATCATGAGGTGTAGAAGGAATCAAGTACCAGACCTCAAAGAACTAAAATTATATGATTATAAATGAGGACCCAAAGTCCATCTGAAGGTAATAGGACATCCCCTTACAGAAGGGGTGTGGGGAACGGATGAGCCAGTCAGCGTTCAGTGTAGCAATAAAGAAATATCCAACTTTCCTTTAGTTCTTAAATCCTTCCTCTCTGCCACTACCAGGGTTCCAATTCTACCTTATAAATCAATTTGACCAGAGGATGTACACTGGTACAGATAGGAACTGGAAATATAGGGTATCCAGGACAGATGATCCCTACAGGACCAGTGGTGGGAGTGGTGGTATAGGGATGGTGGAGGGAAGTTGGGGTAGAAAGGGGGCCCTGATTATAAGGATCTACATATAACCTCCTCTCTATGATATGGACAATAGTGAAGTAGGTGAAGGGAGACATTGAACAGTGTAAGATATGACAAAATTGGGCTGAGACCTGGTGGCATAGTGGTTGAGTGCAGGACTGTGGCCCACTGGCTTGGTGGTTCAAATCCAGCAGCAGCACTTCAGGAGCAAGGCTGGGCCTCCCACTCCCACCACAGGGCAGTGATGTGCCCCCAAAAAAGATATGACAAAGTAATAATAAATTATAAATTATCAGTGTTTGATGAAGGAGTGGGAAACAGGGAGGGAGGGGGAAAAAGAGGATCTGATAAAAATGACAAGTAGAAAACACATGTTTTGAGAATGATGAGTGCAACAAATGTACAAATGTACTTTGTGTATAATGGATGGATGTGTAGATTGTGATGAATGAGTCCCCAATGAAATGATTAGTAATATATGTCATATACCTATATTTTAAACACATACAGCTAACTAGCAGAATCACCTAGTGTACCAAGAATCATTTCATCTTACCTAAAAATTAGTTCTAAAGCTGCTATCTTTTTCTAACTGAACACCCACCTTCAATTGATTAGTGTCCATAAGGACCTTTTCATGGCACAGCTCCTGATTTAAATTGATAAACATACCTGTGGCAGTCATCTGCTTATGTTAATTTTATAATTGAAATGTAGGGGTGGAGTCTGGCCTGCTAATCAGGAGAAAGCGATTGAGTAGCTGATGAGGCCTCTGTGTGGGCATGGCTTTCACCTGAGACTCCTTGGAAATCTCGCAGTATTTCCCTCGTGAAGATGAGAAGCTATCTTCCCCAGTTGCTGGGAGATAGTTTCAGAGATAATTAACCACAGGCAACACAGAATGGCGGTGGCTGGGAGGCTGGAGTAGCCAGTGAAGAGACCACACGGCTTAGCTCTGATGAAGACAGACCTCTGAAGCTGGAGTGGCATGCTGTTGATGGACCTGAGCCCTGGAAGTGAGGAGCTATGGGGAAGACCTCTGCCTGCACCAGAATTCTGCACCCACTGACCTGTGACTTCCTGAGTCGGAAGCAGACTTTATAGACTGATTTCGGGCATATGGGTTATTATTGAACTTAGGACTTTGCACTGGACTGGATTGGGATGCCTTCTTAGTGTCACATTTCTTTTGTATATAAACCCTTTCCTTATACCTATATGCGTGTCTCTGAAATTTGTTCCTCTAATCTATCCGGACTAACTTAATACCTTAAAGCAAATTTCTGGAGGTATCTTCATCTCATCAAACCCTGAGTTCCTCTTGATTCATGAAATTCTGCCTTGTACCTCGTAATTGTCAATTGAGTGCTAAAGAACACTGCTGCTCATTTTTTCTCTATATGTCCTTAGGCCCAATTATTAAGATTCCAGGCATGTATCATGCCCAGAATTTGCTCCAATATCTGTATAATACATCAGAACAAGGAGATTTTGTCTTAAAACTGGATCCCGAAGTAGGCAAGCTGCTTAACAGCGTGTAAACAGTGATTAAGTTACTGTTTCTCAACCAGTAGCATATTGTGGACCTCTGTTTTACTTTGTTTATGACTAAATTGCTTATTTTTTAAAAATGTAGTTAACATTTCTTGTCACATCCCTGCCAAAACCAAACCCACTGCCACTGAATTTAGTCGTACTCACAGCGACTGTGCTTTATTGCCTTTGCCAAGGCTTTCCAACCAGATAGCCTTACCTTTTTGCCAAGGAGACACTTGTTCTTGAACCGCTGTTAACCTTGAAGTTAATCATTTGCTGCTTAACCTACATTGATACCAAGAAAGTGTGTAAATATCAGTTAGCATATAATTATTCCTAATCTATAAGAAAAAAAGCTGTGGCTGAGCCCCAGTGGCGTAGTGGTTTTGTGCGGGACTGCGGCCCCCTGGGATGGAGGTTCGATTCCAGCTCCACAGAGCTCCTACTCCCACCACCAGAGGGCAGTGATGCCAAAAAAAAAAAAGAAAAAAAGCTGTTTCTCTTCAAATAGCTCACTTTATGCCCAGTAGAGAAACTGAGCATGGTGTTAGAGTTCAACACATCCTTTTTACCCAATCATTCTGTTGGACTTCAAAACTATGGATCCGAGTGTGATACTAAGTAATTTTTCTGCACCACAGAAATCTTATCCCTCATATGGACATCCCTCAGGTTATATCTCTTGAATGTCTTTGTGGTCCTACAACCAAATAACATTTAAAAGGAAGATAATTTGAGTCCCTTGAGAATTCCAAAGCTGTGGTTTTCACTTGGTATAAATAAAAATGTACAGAATTTGGGGGAGGATAGTTAAAGAGATAGAGGCTCCATTTTCAAAAGTTCATAGATCTAGATGGAGGATATTGCAAAATACATAGCATTTTATTTAATCAATTTTCCTGTTATTTAAAACAATACATTAAAAAATCTATATTAGGAATTGTGTGAGAATTTATAGAATAAACAAGTTTTATCTGCAATAATTTGTACACATTTTTTACAGTATTAATTGTAAAACCCACAAATATCATCACTTACTTCACTTTCTTTGGATGTTTCCCTTTTCCATCCCACTTTCTTTTCTAAACTATCTAAATGTTGTCCTTGGTAATTGCTGCTCTTTGATCTCAAAGAGTTGATTGTTCCAAGGAATGAAAGCGTTGCTGTCTATCTGTTGGCTTCATAGTCCTGCCTATTGTTTGCTGAAAGCTGAGTCTTCAGGATGAGAAGAATTCCAGGCCTGACGGGTAGCTAAGGGATATATTACTGGACTCTCTACTATTCTGACTAGTAACTCTAACCTTTTGCTTTTGTTTTTGTTTTTGGGGCATCACTGCCCTCTGGTGGTGGGAGTAGGAGGCCCAGCCTTTGCTCCTGTGGAACTGGAATTGAACCTCCATCCCAGTAGGGCACGGTCCCGCACACAACCACTACACCACCGGGGCTCAGCCCTCTAATCTAGCCTTTTAAAGCATTTCCAGTTTTTGCTCCATATTTTTCTTCAACTATATCTGGGAACTCAATTTGCCATCCTTTTCAGAGAATTTGGTGATGTTAACAATCTTGTTCTTCTGTTCTCAGAGTACTGAAGATTGCTGCTGCCATCATCCATTAGACTAGTTGTTTTCCTAGGCCTTCGATTTCCTTCCCTCCTCTTCATACAAAAATGTGGATTAGCATGACTCCAGTTTTCCTGCAGTAACTTTGGATCTCATCTTCACATTTCTACCTTGCCATCCTAAATGCCAACTGCCCGCAGTATTCTCTCTCTGACCTTAACTAACCTCCACTTGGTCAGAGCTCACAAGTTAAAAGAACACCAATTTTCAGGCTCAAGTTTGCATTTGTGGGGAGTTCAACATGATATCTGTTCCACTTGCCACCAGTTCAGGGCTGTTTTTCCAACTTGCCTTTGCTTTAAGGGCAAAGGCAGCAACCAGCTGAGTGGTCCACATAACACCCTTTGCTTTGAGATCGGCCGGCTCCCAGTAGTCCTTCAGGTTTTATGATTTTCTAGAATGTTCAGGTAACTTACTTACTACTATAGACTTATTGTAACTAAACTCATACAAATAACAAAATGCCTACTAGCAGATGGGAGCAACAACAAATTTTCATATTTAAGCTAATTCCCAGATCCTTCTGTAAGCTGATATTCTTGACAACTGCACTGCTCTCTGAACCTGTGTATTCAGGGCTCTTACCAATACTGCGTGATAGCTTCAGTCTTAATACTATGTCCCAGAGAAGGGTTTGGTAGAATAGCTAGTCACAAATAGCCAGTATATCTCTCAGATAGGACCAGGAAGTTCTTGACAAAGACACCCAAACACACCAAAAGTTAATTTTTCGAGAGTTAAGGGCAAATATTTGCTTATATGGGTAACTATAGGCTATTTGTTCCACATTTAATTAGCAAAAGTTGTTTGTAATACTTCCCATCTTTTAAAAATATACAAAGAAATATATATTCCATTTTTGCTAAGTCTTCACAAACTTAAACATGGAATTACTATAGAATGTAGCAGTAGCTCAAATAGAGTTCTCTTTCTTTGCACACAACAGAGACACAAATAAGTGTCTAAGTGATAGAACCAGGGAGCTTCAGATAGGAGTCTACATGGTTGGAAGAGAAGTGCAAGAGTGAAGCAACCCAACAAGGTGTGTGAGAAGAGAAATCAAGAAAGGACCATTTGGAACTGTTTTAATGTGCTATGAATTGTGTAAGCTTCATATCCCTCTATAATTGTCAATTAAAGGTGAATCTCTCCTCTATACTTGGTGAAGTAAGTATGACTTTGAGTAAGTGCTAATTTCCAAGGATAGGAAGGCTTGAGATACATGCATATTTCAGTCATGGTAGATGTTCTGCACATTCTCAAATCTTTTCCATGTTGTTCATTGTTAAATTTTTTTGTTCTACATTATCTCCCACTTCCTATCTATCAAAGATTCTCTCAATAGATTTCAGTCAAACACAGATCTGAATATCAGGTTCACTTAAGCATCATGTATATGCCCGAAGTGTTTGTCCACATTTGTTTTCCTAGGCATCTGTCTCTAGTTTTCACATGTATAAATTGGGATCATTTATCTCAGTTTTATAAGTGTTCGCGAGTTTTTGAAGGAAATTGGGTAATGAATCTATTCTTCATGATTCTCTCTGGCCACCAGCTTATATTGGATCATAATCAATTTTGATGCTGAGTTAGAATCCTTGTTCTCACCCAGTGCTATGGTGCTGAGAAAGTTCCCTGGGAAAAATGGGCATCCACAAAACCACCAGTCATCAGGTAGTTGAACCTCTACACAGCCTTTTTAAACCCTTTTATTGTTTCTTTCTTTTATTCTCACTCTTTCTCAAATTGTCAAATATTGAAATCACTTTATAAATAAGTTTTCTTTCACACATGCAAATTTGAAAACTTTAAGTCCTGTATATAAAGTTAAATGACCTATCTTTGAGGCAACTAATTAAATGATATTTTATTCCCTACCATTGCCTGATATAAATTGGAATCAAGTTCACAACAGTAAGGTTAAATTGTCATTACAAATATAGAGAAAATAGAGGACACACATTCTGAGTTTTGCACCAGTTGTCTATCACTTTGCTCTACTGAGCTTGCTTTTTTGTTGCTTTGATAGAAGAAGCAATGTCACTAGTATTTCAAATGCCAGGAAGGTTACCCATGCTAGCCGGGTGCCATAGTAGCTTGTAAAGTATGACAAACTTGGAAAAAGAAAGAGGAATTAGCCACCGCAAATGTTATGATATCAGAGGAGCATTGGCGGATATAGTCGCTAAATTCAAGGCCCTCAGGTTGAAAGATGATCAAAAATAAGAATGAGAAAAGTGATGTTCTTCTGAGTAGAGTCACTTTATTCAGGTGGGTAGAGCAAAGCTTTGTGAGTTCCACTTGCTGATGAGGCCCAACTCGACAGAGAAGAAGCTATTTGAAAACACCCATACTAATCATCAGAGTGTAGAATCTATGAATATACTTACACCAAATATAAATATAGGAAAAAGGAAAGTTATCATAAAAATGCATGGATACATGTGGCATTGGTGAACTGAGATGAATTTTTATTCAGACAAATATAACACTTTCTTTGCCAGGTATGAAAAAAATTAAAGAAATGGTGCCACATTAATCAAAGTGAATATTTCAAGATCTATCTTTATGTGCAATGCTGTTTTGATATAATGATATCTATATATTTTGAGAAAGACAAATTAATATAACTACATTTTCAAAATGTTTGCATTGATCTAAAATAATGTGGATATGTTCATGTCTTAGATCAACTTCTTCTGTCTGAAACTGATAAAAATGTGAATAGGATGCATGGAAAATTACTAGTTATTGCAGTGTGAAAGTTGGAAGCAAAAAGTAAAGAACAGTAGTTTTAAAATGTGACCTTGGTTTTGGAATTATTCTGGGTATAGAATGATAAGATTTTGCAAGACCAACAAATTATTAATTACAAGTGCATTTCCAAAGTTTAAATATCAAATTTTTCTACAGTTTAAATATCACTATGCATATGAATCTCAGCAGGTGGAGTACACAGCAATAAAACCAGCTACATTTGAAGATAAGATGGAGAAATATAAGATTACCTGCTAAGACAAGACCGGTGGCTAGCTATGGAACAGATGAACAATTGTCTATATAAAAACTCAAACCAAAACTGACAAAAATTAAAATATAAACTTATGAGAATCAAAAGGTCCACTTCAGTGTGGCCCTGAATTTAAAGATCATCTTAAAAACAAACTTGATTGATTGAACTAGTGAGCGAGACCTGAGGAATTCCAGGATGACATAGGAACACCAAGTATGAAGAAAGCACTTGCGTGCAAGAAGAGATTCTGAAACTTGATCTTAATGTAGAGTGGCTAACATGAGGGGAAGAAATGATCAAGTAAAGGACTAAACAGAACATTTCAAAGGGAGCTAGAGGATGCAAATCATTATAATGCATTGTGCAGTGAACTGGAGAGAGAAAACAAAAAGAGAAGTGGACATTCCGCATACCTCAAGCTGAAAGAATTGAAGAGAAAAAATTCGTGTCTGAACTTGTAATACAATCTTGAGTGATTCTCTGGGCAACAAAATATTGAATGCTCAAGAAGCACCAAAGGGAGAAAGAAGGACTATAGAGACCTACTCTAAAGGATTGACACACATTCAACTATTTCAAGATGTAGTGTATGATTGAAACAATAGCATTGAAGGAAGATGTTCAAGAGTCACGTAAAGCATTAGGTTAAACAAGGTTAGTAATTGAATTGCTTCAAAAAATTAATGCAGCTCTGAAAGCATGAATTAAACTAGGGCAAGAAACCTCGAAGTCAGCTGACCAACTGCCTAGAAGAAAGTCTCTATTTGTACTTATTACAAAGAAAGATGATACAGGAGAAAATAGAAATTACTACACAAGTCAGTAAGGCCACATAAAATTTAAAATTTTTGGAAAATATTTTTTAAAATACTGCATTTTTCAACCAGGAACTACCAGAAAGTCAAGCCAAATGCAGAAGAGGAACAGAATATGGAATATCATTGCAGATGTGAAGTAAAAGGTGGTTGATATAAGAGAAGACTAGAAAGATATTTACATGTATTTTATTGATTATGCAAACTTATTCAACTGTATGGCCCATAGTAAGCTAGGTATGACATTGCTAAAAATGGGAATTCTAAAACAATTAAATACACTTATGCAAAACTGGTCCATCAGTTTGTCATCCTGTGGTTGCTTGTATGTTGCTATGATGTTGGAAGCTATGTCACTGATATTTCAAATGTCAGGAGCGTCACCCAAAGTGGCCAGGTTTCATTAGTGCTTCAGGAATAAGAAGAGACTACAGAGAAGGAATTGGCTGTCCGCATCAGAGGAAGTGGCCACTGGAAGCCTTATGCTAGAGTGAAAACACTGCCAGATACTGAAAGACAAATGAACGGAAGCAGAACATTGTTGGACATAGTTACAGAGTTTTTGTTCTTTGGGGCAGAAAGCAGAAGAGCTATGACTAAGAAGGAGTGACTTCTCTAGGTCACAGCACTGACAGGCTCAGACTATAAGTTTACTTTAAACACAGGGTTTTTGTCATACCATTTTCTACCATATATATTGCAATAGATTTGAAGTAAGGATTCTGCAGAACACTTAACTCTCTCAGAATGTCAGTGAAATAGCTCCCGGCTGACAATTAGCCCACAATCCCTTGGGAATTGCTATCTCATCGCTTTTCCCTAGCCTTACCTGAACTGTTCACCTGCTTTGTTTATCCAGAAGTTTTCAGGTTATTAATGACACTGATCTTACCAACCCTCAGAATCACCAGTGCCTGGGTCACCTCAACCTCATCCATCATGGGCCCCAACGTGGGTCACAACCTCTTCCAATAGTGTAAGAAAAGTGGGGACCCAAAACTTGGTGTCTACTAGCAGCAAAAAGCAGCTAAAGATGCTCATGACCCAGTACCCCAAAGTAGATGGGTCCATGTTCATTCAGTGGGGAAATAATAGGTAGCCAGAATAGGGACTAAGGGGAATTGAATCCCCAGTGCCTATATAGGGTCACAATAATGCAGTTGGAAAAAATCAGGAACATTAATTAGACACTTATGGAAAGATCCAAACTGAGCATACTCAGACACAGGACTCCCCCTAGGCTCAGGAGAGAAGTCTACCTGGGTGAACGGTCTAGGCTCAGACACATGAAATCACCCAGGTACACTTAAACCCAGACAGTGAGGTCTGGAGTCATGTCTCCCCAGCTGGAGGAGATAAGAGACTGCCACAGGAAGGCCAAGTCTTTGTATACTCCTCTCTTTTACTCTTCTCTTGTTTGGGTGCACTCTTGCAGGTTGGAGAGCCGGGCTGCACAGGTGCTGCCTGAGACCTGGGGCCTGAGTTCCCTGCTTTCCTGTTCTTGGCTCCTGGGATTTCTGTGAATACTTCAGAATCCCCCTTTTCTCAGAAAAGTCACTTAGATTATATACATGCTTCTGCCTCACATATTTTTTTTGTGAAGCACAAACTAAGGTATAAACCACTCCAGAAACCTAACAAGAAGACAGAGGCCACACAGCACAGGAGCCTAGACTCCATGGTAAGTAGAAGCCAGAAAGGAACCTTGAGTTTATTTAACAATGGGTTTATATAGTTAGTGAGGCAAGCAGACCTCAATTTATACTTACACATCAAACAAATGGACAATTTACTAATCTTGAATATTCCAAGTCCTCTGGGGAAATCCTTCAAAGGGGGGACCAGGTTTGCAAGAGACTATACGTCCAAAATTGCTCATTATAATAAAGGTCAAAGGGAACGAATGCTCTTAGAGATAAACATCCTCTAACTGTATACGTGGCAAGCCAGGCATCTATAGGATACAGTTTAATATTAACACGTGTAGGGGGTAGCTGTGTATGAAGAAGCATCCTTCCTGGAATGTGTGTATTGCAGCACTTTCCCTATATTTCAAACTGCAGAGTCTTGCCTTAGGTCGTTAATAATTTTCCAGGTCTTCATTTTGCATAGAAATCCAAATGACCCCTCTTTATTTAAATTTATGCACTAACCCCAAAACTAGTAAAGTTGAAGAATTCTGCCAATTTCTTCACTCTGAAAATTATCAAGCATGCAATTAATATGCATTGATAATTGTTGATTATTAGAATGCAAAAGTTGAAAAGAAAAAGGAAAGAATAGTGGGTTACAAATATGGTCTTGGTGAAAGAAATGAAACTGGAGATCCCATGATACAATCTTGCAAGACCACCAAGTTGCTCCTCCCTCTTTTCAAAAACACACGAACTTCTCCAGGAAGAATACACAGAAATCCAACTGATTCATCTGTGAGAAGAGACACGCTAGAAGATCAATATCTTCACCTAAAACCAGACCAGGGTCTGACTGTGCAACAGATTTTCAATTGCGCATATGATAGTTCTGAATAAAATTAAATAAGTCCACAAGAGCTTCTATGGGAAAAGATTCTATGGGAAAAATTAATGAGTAATGCTGGAAACATCAAAAGAAGATAGAAAGAACACACAGAGTTACTCTACCCAAAAGAACTATTCTGCATTTAGGAGGTATCATAAGAGCAAGAACCAGTGATGCTGATGATAGACGTTCAAGAGACACGCTGTGAGAAGAGACACGCTAGAAGATCAATATCTTCACCTAAAACCAGACCAGGGTCTGACCAGACCAGGGTCAGCACTGGCATTATTAGCCGAACACAAGACTCCCCAAATTAATGGAATATCATTTGAAACATCTCAAAAATCGTATGAAATGCTGGAAGTGCTTACTAGCATCTGGCAGGAAGTTTGGAAGTTGGCTACTGACTGGAAGAGATTCATGATTGCATCCATTCCAAAGAAGGATCACCCAACAGAATGCTCACATTATTGAAAAATACCATGCTAGTAAAACCTTGTTGAAGATCATCCAAAAATGGTTGCAGCACTACATTGACAGGGAACTATCAGAGGTTCAGACTGATTCAGAAGAGGCTGTGGACTAAGGAATATCATCGTTGATGTGAGATGGATTGTGGTTGAAAGCAGAGAATACCAGAAAGATGGGCATTTGTTCTTTATTGCCTTGGCCAAGGGATTCAACTGCGTGGATGATAACAAACTATGAATATCCTTGAGAAGAATAGAAATTCCAGTACACTTCATTGTGATCATGAGGAACTTACACATGGATCAAGATGTGATTACATGGACAGAACAAGGGAATGATACTTCATGTTTTAAAACAAGGGAGGGTGCATGACACCCTCACAATATCTCACAATACTTATTCATTGATATGCTGGACATATAATCATAGAAATTGACATTTATGAAGAAGAAGATAGCATCAGGATTGGGGGAAGGCTAATTAACCACCTCTGATAAGCAAATGACACAGCCTTGCTTCTTGAAAGCAACAAGGATTTTAAGTGGGACACCATATACCAGGTATGGGGGATGGGGTGGTCCTTGATGAAAAATGTGATCTATATGGAGCAATAAAAAATTTCATAGAATACAAAGAATAGTATTGTAATATATTTATTTTAATTTTAAAATGCCGCGGGATGTTGTTAAATTGTTAAAAAAAAAAGCAGGACGTCTGGTAACTTTAGCATAAGGTCTCTTTAATTTGGAACCCACTTAATGGCACTTAACAACAGCAATGGCAGCAACAAATCTCTCTCTCTCTCTCTCTCTCTCTCTCTCTCTCTCTCTTTCTGGATATGCAGTTATCCAGTACCATTTATTGAAGAGGGTATCAAATTTTAAATGAATGATGTGAGGACTTTGATAAAATCAGTTGCCTATATTCAGCTTTTTTATTTCTAGGTTTTCTGTCTTGATCCATTGGTCTTAGCATTTAACATTATTCCAGTATCTGGCTTTTTGACAACTGTGGCTGTGCTTTTGAGTTCAGGTAGTATCTGATCACCTACTTTGTTCTTCTTCAAGAATGTGGTACCTATCCTGGGTTTCTTCCTTTTCCACAGGAGTTTGGCAATCAGTTTCTCTATTTTTTTGAAGAATGATATTGGAATCTCAATCGAGATTACATTAAATTTCAAATTGCTTTAGACAGTATTGACATGTTCACATTATTGAGTCTTCTGATCCATGAACATGAAATATGCTTCTGTGTAAGTAATTTGATTTGGTTCCTCTTCAGTAACTTACCATTGTTTCTTTTGATTTCTTACAATAGTTGTAGATATTGGCTGTTTGCCTTACATCATGGTTAATTTGAAGGAAGGAAGGCATCTTCTGAGATGTGTGTGTAGGGGGGCTGGCTTTTTAGGTTAGGGGAGGATCAGATGGTGTGTAGATTAGGGAGTACGTAGGGGGTATGTAGGGGGGATTAGGGAATAGGTGCTCAGAAGTAGGTTTTAAGTGGTGGTATTAATCACAGGAAGCCTTGCAATCAAGAATTTTTAATGAGCTGGAGATGAAGATTTTGGTAGATATGATTTTCCTTGGTAAGTTAAAAGAAAGTGTGTGTTACCAATGTAGAAGGTTATGGTGGTTGGCATAAGTGAGGTGTATATTGAATCTTTCACAGTCCACAGACCCTGAATATTGTGTAGCAATAGTATAGTCCTTCTGTTATTGTGTTTATGACAGTGGATTCCTGCACAACTCAGAACTATCCGCTCCTTACATGTGGTCTCGGAGTAGATGTGAATATTGTAGTGGATGTCCAGGGAAAAAGGGACTTCTGATCAGTGGGCAATCTGGTTCAGGTCCAGTTTTATGAGCTGGCTAGCATGCGGCAGGTTAGCTGTGGAGAAAGCCAGAAATGTCAGGCTCTGCTTCCTCTGGGGAAATCAGGGGTTTTGTGTCCTTTCTCAAAACAAAATAGGAGCAGATCTACTCACCCTTTTTAACCTGTTATTCTGTGGGTTACAGCCTCACCTCTTTCTCCCTGGTGCAGGGTACTTCTCCAACTAGCCAGGGTTTTCTATCTGCCACCAAAGGAGGAGTCTGGGCCTCAACTAAGGATTATCCCCAGTGCAAATTCTACTCCATGGGTCGCCACAAGTTCCAGCCCCCAGGGCCAACAAGAGTGCACTCAGGTGTCCATGGAATTCTCTGAGTGATCCTGTGCCCTAGTCACCTCCCTTCACTGGTGGGTGTGGGTGTGGGTGTGGGTAAGGGGCAATGGAAAGAGACCGGGTGATGTCACCCCACTGACTGAGGCAAACTGCAGGGGGATGCTGGGAGAAAGTGATTTACACATGACCAGCACAGCTGTGCTCTCCATGGGAAAACTGACAAGAAAACACTGGGGTGCCATGAAAGCAGTTTCTTGTCCTAGTCCCCCAACCTGGCCCTCTTGCCAGATATCTGGTAAGCACACAGCAAGCTCTTTATAGGGGCAATCTTACATCGGCATCATCTTCCTGGAAGTCTTCTCCTCTCTCCATGTTATGGACTATTTGTTACATCATGTAATTTTGACAATAGGCAATTGTGACCATTCCTTTGATTTTGTAGCATTCTGGTACTGGATACAATTGTTGGCCACTCCTTTGTTCAGTTAATCCATGATGCTGTGAATGGATTGGTGGTTCTCCTGGAGAAAACACTGGAGAGTCTCTGGATTCACTTCCAGCTTGTTCAGTACTCCATTCAGGGAAGGCTGTTGGCAACCAGGGTAACAAGCTCTATGGTTGTTACCTGTGTGAGGCCCTAACTAAGTAAGGGTCTTTTGAGCAAAATCTCTGTGATACATATTTATTAAGTCAGGATAGTGTCATCCTTTCTTATTCTGAAGAGATTAAACGGCCACATATTTTAAAAGGGATGGTCAGAACCCTAAAGTATGGTTTGGTAAACTGATAATAAGCAATAAAGTCCTGGAGCAGAGATGCATTAATAATTCTGAACAGAAATTAACAACTAGCTGAAAGTTAAGACATTTTGCAATACAAATGTCCATACAAAGTCATTAAACAAATACTTCAAAAAGTTAAGCTATAATCTGTAAGAATCATATCTAATGCTTATGTTTATTTGTTTTCTAATGGTGCATTTTACAAGAAGAAATGCTATTTTGATTACTTTGAGTCCTTAAGAGTTGGCACATTTTTGATAAAGTGATTAGAATTAGGTTTTAAATATTTCCCTCTCTCTTTTTGCATTTCTTTTTCTTGTTGCAATATTAATTTTATTGATTCAAATGTTGCCACCATGGATAAGTGCAATGATGGAAGATTTTTCTCATCTGTGCCAAAAGGAAAGTTGAAAGACAAGCCAGCTGACTAAAATAGATCAATATTTGTGTCCATTTTAAAGAAAAATGATCCTTGAGTATGGAGATAGACCCTCAATATTGTTATTAAACAGCATAATCATATATATATATATAATAATGCTGAAACTAATTTTTAAATGGGCATAGCAGTACATCAACAGCAAATTGCCAAAAACTGAAGCAATTAGAAAAGGAGGTGGAATAAGAAGTGTCATTATTAATTTCTGAAGGATTCTCTGACTGAGGGCAAAGCATGCCATAAAAGGTTTACTTATCGGGCTGAGCCCCGGTGGCGTAGTGGTTGTGCACGGGACTGCAGCCCACTGGGTTGGTGGTTCAAATAAAGCAGCAGCTCTCCAGGAGCAAGACTGGGCCACCTACTCCCTCCAGAGGGCAGTGGTGCCCCAGCCCCCCCAAAAAAGGTTTATTTATGATTTATTTTTCACTATGGAAAGGCATTTAGGTGAATGCATCACAAAAGTTTTAGAGACAACATTGGGAAGAATAAGAATTCCATATCACTTTATTGTGCATATGTAGAACTTGTACATCTACAAAGACACACTTTTACAATAGAGCAATGGTATGTTGTTTAAACAGGAAAGACGTGGCAGGGTTGTAGCTTTTCACCACACTTTTTCAAGTTATACATTAAGAAAATAATTTTAGAAACTCAACTATATGAAAAAGAAGAAGGCATTAGGTTTGGGGAGACTCATGAACAATATAAGCAGATGCCACAAATTTGCTTGTTTTGAATCAATGATGAAGGACATACTTCCAAATACAAATCAATGGCTTCAGCTCCCAGAAAAGAATAATATTCATTTTTTAAAAGTTCCCAAGAACAGGGTGAATAAGTATCATTAAAGTTGTCAACAATGTCATTTTATTATTTTACTTTGTTCCACAATCAAAGTCCATGGAATCAGCAGTTCAGAACCCAAACAATGTATCACACTGGGGAAACCTATTACCTCTCTAGAATATTAAAAAGCAAAGATGCCAATTCATGGACTAAGATATACCTGACCCAACTCATGGCATTTACTATCATCTCATATGCATGTGAAAGTTGGAGAAAAATGAGGAGGACTGAAGGATAAGCAGAGGAGTCCTGGTGGTGTAGTGGTTATGAATTGGGCTGTGGTTCTTACAGTCCATAGTTCAAAACTACTAGCCACTACTAGTAAGAAAAGGGATTCTTCCACTTCTATAAAAAGTTTGTTTCAGCAATTCACAAGAGCAGTTCTATCATGTCCTGTAGAATCACTATAAATCAGAATCCACTAGATGGCAATGAAAGAGGAAAAGGATAATTGATGCCTTTGAATTATCTATTTAGGGACTAAGTAGATAATTCAAAGGCATCAATAGCACCCAGCTATTAAAATATATAGCATCTGCGGTCTTATATAATTGAAGGTAATCCAGCAGCCATCTAGCTGAGAGGCAAAAAAATCAAAGTAAAAGAAGCAAGCCAGTCTATGTGATCACAAGGTGTTGAAGGGATCAGGTATCAGACATCAAAGAACAAAAAAGTCGAATCATTGTCAATGAGGTGGAGTGTGACATGGGGACCTAAGACCCATCTGTAGACAACTGAAAATCCCCTTACAGAAGGGTCCCCGAGAGGAGACAAGACATCGGGGTACATAAAATCAGCAATGAAGCATACAGCTTTCCTCTAGTTCCTAAATGCCATGCCCCCCACCCCACCCCCCCCACACACCCACGATCATGATCCCAATTCTGCCTCACAAAGTCGGCTAGACCAGAGGATGTGCACTGGTACATATAGAAACTAGGAACAAAGGAAATCCAAAAGGAATGATCGTTCAGGACCAGTGCTGAAGGGTTGGAGACAGGTTGGGCTTGAAAGGGGGATTTGATTACAAGGATCTACATAAAGCTCCCTCCCTGGGGGATGGACAACAGAAACGTGGGTTAAGGGAGACATCGGATGGTGTAAGACATGACAAAATAACAATAATTTATAAATTATCAAGGGTCCATGAGGGAGACGTAGAGGGTAGGGAGGGGAAAAATGAGTTGTTGATACCAAGGGCTCAAATAGAAAGCAAATAATTTGAGAATGATGATGACCACAAATGTATAACTGTGCTTGACACAATGGATATATGTATGGATTGTGAAAGGAGTTGTAAAAAAAACACATGCAAATACTGACAAAAGGTATGTATGTACATATTGTCATTAGAACTGTATGAGTGCCCAAGAAAATTATTTTTAAAATGAATTACATAGTTAGTGAAGAATGTTGAATATACTATAGATTTGCAGAGAATGCCCAAATCTGACTTGGAAGAAGGACAGCTGCAATGCTCCTCAAAAAGTGAGGATAAGACTTCATCTCATGGACTTTGACATGTTACCAGAAGATACAAATTTTGGGAGAACAATATGCTTGGTAAAGTGAAGAGTTAGGGGAAGAGGCAGACTTTCACCAAGATTGACATAGGGGTTCCAGCAACGATCATGACTAGGGAAGAGGACCAGGCAGTATTTCATTCTGTTCTTTTTTTTTCTATAATTTTTTGGGGGCTTTGACAGCTCTTATAACATTCAGTACATCATGTGTATCAAGCATATTTATACACACATTGCCATCTTCATTTCCAAATATTTTCTACTTGATCCCTTGCTATAAGCTCCCCTTTTTCCCTCCTTTCTGAAATAAATCATTTTATTGGGGGCTCATATAACTCCCACCATGATCAATACATACATCAATTGTATGCAGGCCACAATTGCACACTTGTTGTCATCATTGCCCTCAAAACATCCTCCCTCCACTTAGACCCCAGGTACCAGCTCCTCGTATTTGCTCTTGCCTCACAGTGAGCACCTGGATCTTTACAACAACACAATCAACAGGGAAACTCTAGTTATAAGGTTGCAAAATGCTAGCCCGATAATCATAATGCTGATAGGATGTTAGCACCATGAAAACAATACTCAGTAGTTCATGAGGTTTTGAATTATTTGGCAGTATACATCTGTAAAAATTACAGCCATGGAAATTCTATGAAGCAAGAAAGTCTTGCATAGATTTTTTAGCAACACTGTCTTACATAGAATTGCTGTGAATTGGAATTGATTACATTGAAATGGGATATAACATTGACAAAACTTTAACTTTTGGGTTTTAAAATTCCAAATTTAATAGTGAATTTGACAATGATGGGAAGAAAACAACTTATTTGGGCTTTAGTATATGAAATATATAAACTACAGTAGATGCAATGATTACATATATGAGTTCTAATGAAAAGGTCAGAAGTTCTAACCCAGAATCTCCATTGGGAAATAGTCCTGGGGTCCATCTCCTACTAACTCTTGATTTCAAGACTGATTTACCACAAGGAAGATGATAGACCTGTTTTCACCCTCCTTTCCCTATTCCCTTATTTTGACACATCTGTCCTTTAAATGTGTGGTAGTTACATAATTTCATTTCAACTTGATAAAAAAGTGTAGGGATGGAGGTCACAGTCTGATGATGCCTCCTTGAGAACCTGGCCTATTCATGACCATTCTGGGAACTTCTTGCTCTCCATCTTGGTCTTCCTGTTGTGAAGCCATGTGGAAACTAGCTGAGACTCACAAGAGCCTTCCTGTTAAAGAGACACATTGTGCCATACCGAGACCTGCCAGAACCTTGTGATGCTTCCTCTTTCAATTGGGATGGGCTGTTTTCTTGGTATAAAGTTCATTCTTACAGTCACTGAATTTCTTGTCCTGATCAGGCCTTCCTAACTCATCCTGCCATGCTATCTCTATGCCTGGGGTTGAAAAATCATTCTGATGGCTAAAAAGAAAGCACAGCAATTTTCAGTTATGGGTTTTATGAAGTTAATCAGTTAAAATTCCAGTAGTAAAATACAGGATGCAATTGTTCAATGAGGAGTCTTTGCTGTGCCCACAGGCATGGCTCTCTGGCCCTCAGCTTCTTGACTTGGCCTCAACCCTGCTTGTGGAATGGTATCAAGCTATTTTTGGAGGTGCCAATAAATACCCAAAGGACATCCAATTCTCTTATAAGCTTTAGTGAGAAGGTTTTCAGCTCCAGCTTCATGCATCAACAAACAGCTTTCCTAACTAAGCACCCGACCCCACAAGCCAACCCCCTCCCAAAGCACTGAGCTTTAGTTGCTCTGAAGACTGAGGAGTGCACTATTCTCTCTCATGCTCCTGTTTTTGCTCATCTCTGCCACTCCTTTCTACCATCAAAGGAACTTGCTTGTTGGCTTTGTGAGTCCCATGTGGGTCACCTATGGACAAGGTCAGCAATTCAAATCTACCAGTTGCTCCAAGGAAAAAGATGAAGCTATCTTGTAAAATCCTGGGGAACAGCTTTGTTCTGTCTGTAAGGTTACAACAAGTCAGAATCAATTGAGAGCACTGTTTAGTTTGTTCGTTTTATTGCAACAAAAGGCTGGAACTTTTTTCCGTGATTTAAAAGCTACACATGCAATAAATCAAGGCTGCTGTGATAAAGCGTTTACTGTGAATAGGGGTAGAAAAGGGTAAGTAGTAATAGTCTGGTAGACATTCATAAACAGGGCACTACTGCCTTATGGGATTATAATCAATGACAATGAAGTTCCTAAGAAACCCATTAGCAAATACAGTAGTGACCATTTTATAATGCTCTGTATTTTGTTAAATATATTCACCTATATAATTTATTTTCTTATATGTGATGACTCCCTCTACCCCCAACCCCCTTCTTTGCCAGCTGGTGTTTGGAAGAAAATATTTATGGTATTAGTAAATTTTATTTACAATCCTGAATCTGCAAATTTGTGGTGGGATCAAGGTAAAGGATAACTTGCTATAGGCCTCAATAGCATTGATTATTAAAATGAAATATATACCTTCACCTTTCTGACTACTGTAAAACTTCTTGCATTTGAATAGTGGCTTATATATTGATAGAGATACAATATTCTTTAGTAATTTGTTTTGTTAATTAGACTTTTAAACATGTTCTAGAGCATGGGTAGTTTGGGCTAGGTTCAGTTGATCAAATCATAATGATGTTGTGCGACTGTAGAATTACTTCATAGGCTGTAATCTTTTTAAAAGCAGTTTGCCAGATTTGTTTCCATAGAGCCTCTGGGTGCTTGCAGTTAGCACTGAAGTGCTTAATTGTTTCAACACGAAATCTGAAAGTAGGGGAGCAAACTCTGAGCAAAGGGCAAGGTAGTTCATAGTTTATGTCTTTTGGTACTAAAAATCTGTCTTCAAATGATCGACTCTCCTATTGGACTGAGAAAGCTGCTCAAAATTAAACATAATTATACGAGTAAAAGTGTGTTCCCCACACACTCTATTGATGAAAACAGGCAATGTGTCACACTTTGTGAACCTTGATTCTAGGTAAAGCAAAAATTATAAAACATAACTATCCAGGACTTTGTTAAAAGTAGAATTGAATTTTGGGTTATTTTATCAGTTTTATAAGAAAAGCAGTCTGTGGACAGTATTGCCACTTTGTATCACTGAATTTAGTGAAATTTGTAAAATTTTAAAAGTACAATGCATTATCATCTTACCCCTCCAAAATAGAATAGATCAAATAGTAGTATACAAAAAATATTGATGAGTTTCAGGGAGATTGGCACCTTATCCCATTATGACCAGAAATCCCATTGCTAGGTATGTTGCTGTTGTTAAGTGCCAGCAAGTCAGTTTACACTCATAGTGACCTTACGCACAGCAGAACAAAACACTGCTTGGTCTTGTACTGTCCTAAAAATAGTTCCCATGCCTGAACCCACTGTTACAGCCACTGTGTCAAGCTATCTCCTTAAGATAGCTTTTCTTTGCTGGCCTTTCACTTTACCAAACAGAATGTCCTCCAGGCACTGTTATCTCCCAACATTATGCCCAATGGGTGTAAGACAAAATCTTGCTTTTAAGGAGCACTCTTACTATATTTTTTCCAACACAGATGTTTATCTTTTTAGCAGCCCATGATACTTTCAATAGTCTCCCCAAGCACAACAATTCAAATGCATTTATACCTCTTCAGTTTCCTTATTCAGTTTCCTATTTTCTCATGCAGATGTGAATATGGAAAATACCATGGATTAGGTCAGGTATAACGTAGTCATCAAAGTAACATCTTTGCTTTTCAAAATTTTAAAAAGGTCTTGTGAAGCTGATTTATATAATACAACACATCTCTTGACTGCCACTTCCAAGCGCATTGATTATGGATCCAAGTAAGACAAAAATCTTTGACAACTGCGACATGTTCTTCATTTATTATGATGCTACCTATTAGCCCAAAACGGGTTTTTGGTCTTCTTTACACTGAGTTACTGTCTGTAATGAAGGCAGCAATCTTTGATCTTCATCAGCAAGTTCTCCTAACTTCAAGCAAACAAGGTCATATCGTCTACATATTGTTAATAAATCTTCCTTCAATGTTGATGCCTCATTCCTCTTCATATCATCCGACTTCCCTATCTGCTCAGCATGTAACTTGAATAAGTGTGGTGAAGAAATAAAGCCCCCCAAACCCTCTTTCCTGATTTTAAATCACACAATAATCCAACATTTTGTTTACACATCTCGCTCTTAAACCATGCACCAATTTCTCATGAGCACAATGAAGTGTTCGGGAATTCCCATTCTTTTCAAGGTTATCCAGAGTTTAGTATGGTTCACACAGTTGAATGCCTTTTCATAGTCAATGAAAACAAGTAAGCCTCCTTCTGGAATTTTCTGCTTTCAGCCAAGAAACATCTGAATTTAGCCATGATTTCTCTTGTGTTATGGTGTCTTCTGAATCCAACCATAATTTATGCCAGTTCTCTTTCAATGTACCACTGGAAATATTGCTTGGTGATGTTTAGCAAAATGTTATTTGCGTGTGAATTATGATGCTTTCTTATAATTTGAGCACTGTGTTGTGTCACCTTTCTTTGGAAGGCATCTTTTCGAGTCAGCTGGCCAAGCAGCTGTTTCCCAACTGTCTTGCTACAAACAAGTGAGTGATTCCAATGCTTCATCAGCTTGCTGAAACATTTCAGTTGGTATTTCATAAATTCCTGGAGCCTGTGTTTGGCTAAAGTATTCTGTGTAGTTTGCATTTCTTCCTTCAGTAATATTGATTCTAACTCATATGCTATCTCCTGAAATAGTGGACAAGCTATTTTTGCCTATTAATATCTATTAATTTTCACTTGTGGCTTCCTGCATCATTCACTATTTTGCCCATAGAATTTTTCTAGATTGCAACTCAAAATTTGTTTTTCCCCCTGTGTTCTTTCAGTGTAGGATTTGCCAAGTAGGTTTGTAATTGTCCCATTTGCTTTTCTAATTCTAGGTCTTTGCACATTTCATAGTAATATTTAACTTTGTTTTCTTTAGCTATTTTCTATTCAACTTCAATTTGCTGAAACTACTCTATGATAAAGAACAAGTTTGAGAGTCTCTTCTGACATCTACTTTGATTTTTTAATTCTCGCTTGTCTTTTTAATGATGGTCTTCGTGTCTTTCTAAAGTTCATCAGGTTCTCTGTCATTAGTTCCAATGCATTAGGATATGTTCTTGAGATGTTCTTGAAGTTCAGGAAAAATATAATCAAAGTCTTATTTTGCCTGTTGTGGATTTGTTTTAGTTTTCTTCAGTTTTATTCTGAACTTACATATGAACAATTGATGGTCTGTTCAACAATAACCCCTTAGTCTGGTTTTAGCCGCTTCTAATAAGTTTTTCTGTTGTGTATACCCATAGATATATGCAACCTCATTTCTGAGCATTCCATCTGTGAAAGTGCACATATACTGACACCTTTTGTGTTATTGAAAAGAGGTATTTGTTATGAACGAGTCATCAGTCTCGCAACATTCTATCATGCGTTCTCCAACTACAATCCTTTCACCTAATTTTCAGCTACTCTTTCTATCTCTTGGTTTCCAACTTTTGCATTCTCATGAAAAATAATGGTCAATATACGTAGATCACATGTTTTATCAATTTCCAACTGCACATTCTGGTAGATTTCTTCAATTTCTTCATCACTAGATTTTTTGGGGGCGCTGCACACATTTCAGTAATACTTGTATTGATCAACTTTCTTCAATGGTGGATAAAAATATTCCTATCAAAGACAGTTTTGTATTTCAAAATAGATGTTAAGACATCCTGTTTGCCAAGAATGCAATAACCTTCCTGTCTATTGTTTCATTCCTGGTAGAGTACCTCATGTGAGTCTCTTATTCAAAATGGATAATACCAATCCACTTCAGCTTACTAGTGCCTAGAATATTGATCTTTGTTTTCTGTTTCATTTTGACCTTTTTTAATTTTCCTGGATTTATATACTGCACATTCCAACTTCGTATCCTAAGCAGTTTCCCAACTGATATTACTTATCTTTATTCATGTATCATCAGAAAATGAAAATCCTTAAGTTTCCTTTCCCACAGGCTTTATTCCTTTTATATCACCATTATAAAATCCATTCTCCATTCTAGATTGGTGAGTAGCATTTGGGATATGAAAGACTAGAAAAAATTTGAGATGTGACTATTGGTCTCTAGGGGTCTCGACAGAGAAGAAAAGCAAAGGCTCAAAGAAGAAAATAGTCTACAAGCCTGATAGTCTATAGCACAGACCTCGGGTTCATTTGCCTGGCGAGTGAAAGAGCCAGATGGTGCTCCTACCTATTATTCCAGTTCGGGACACAGAGGATGATCCTGAAGAGTATGAGAATTAAAAAAAAGTAGAATAAAAGTCAAATTTTATGGGCCCAGCACGCTTCCGCTGCGCAACTCTGCTATCTAATAAAAGCCAAATATTAATAAAGACCAGACTTACTGGACCAACAGTGCCTCGTGGCATACTCTTAAAATTATAACTTAAACAATTCATCACCTATCAGTCAAAAGACAGAGGGGCTCATCCTGTGTTATTCCAAACAGTCATCAAATGAAACCCAATGATCAACATGTACCCGAGATCAGGGGTAGGGGAACTTTCTTCTGAGAAGGACCATTTGGTGTTTATAATATCATCCTGGGTCAGGGTTAGGGTTAGTGTTAGGGTTAGGGAAAAAATAAGAAAAAAATATTATTCTGGGTCACAGTGGCCAAATATTTATTCAAATCAACTCTAATATGTTAACTAGAACTGCTTCTCTTTGGTCAGGTGTGTGATGTCAGCTGGTATTGATGATTTTGTGGGGCTTTTATGGCCTGTGACCTAGACCTTCCCACCACTGCCCTAGATTAAAGATGAGTAAGCAAGGGGTACAAAACTAGTTGATTAAAGAAAGAAGAACCCTCAAAAAGGGAGCTACGAGAATGTGGGTGTGTTGTAGAAAATGTAAGCTACATATGTATAGAAATTGTTAATGAGATTCTAATTTTCTCTAAATTTACAATATTTTAAATGGTATAAAACTGTGTTTTATCAGGATTGCTTTTCTTTTAATTTTGAATTTATGTGCACGTGTGTGTGTGTTTGTTTATTTATGGACCTCTGGTGGTACAGTGTTAGCCTACTGATCATGGGTTGACAATTTAAAACTACCTGCCACGGCATGGGAAAAAGAAGAGACTTTCTGCTCCCATGAAAACTTATCATCTCAGAAACCCTAAATAGCAGCTCTATTCAGTTTAGTAGGGTCACTATCGGCCAGAATAAGCTCTGTGGAAGTGGGTTATGTGTCTACACCATCAAAGCAACCTATAAGCAACATTAAGAATTTTGTGAATATAATGCTCTCTGATTTATTGGAGTTAGCTATTACTTTCATAAATTTAAAAAACATATTTTAAATTAATATAATGAATTAAATTTCTGGACCAAACAAATTTTGTTGAGAATGTGATCATTACTACATTATCGTTTTCAGTAAAACAATTGTCATGGTTTGAGTTTTAAGAAGTAAACTTTGGAGAGGAAGGAGGAGTGAAAAAAATGAAACAAAAGAAGTGAACCCTGTTCTTGAAATAATATTAGTAGAATAAAAATAAAAGTATAATCATTTAGTGCATAAAATTTCCCTTAATTCTTCTTTATAAAAATAAAATTATGATCATTTAGTGCATGAAATTTTCCTTAATTCTTCTATATGTTCATATCTATAAACGTTTACTAATTTTCTGGACAGAATAATTATTTTACAAAGTATTTTAAGTATATAAGAAATGTTATGGTCAACATCCTGATAAGTTTTCTGTTGAGTGCAATCAATTATTTCAAATATATTCTGACAGCTGTAGGTAATACAGTGATGAATTAAAATTTCTAATCAGTGTAGACTTTTAAATTTTTTGATTCCCCTGAAGTGTTATTAAATATAAATTGTCAAAGCACTTAAACATCAGTCATATAAATCATATTAAGTTGCTGCTTAATACTTGATCTATTTTGAATAACGTTAAATCTTATTAGCATTCAAGTTATATACCTTTAATATTAATTATTATGGATATTTGTGAGAGTCCTTGTCAACAAAAAGTCATTTAGACATAAATGGCACATGAATAATTTGTCCCAAATATTTCTCTTGTTGTGCACGTGTATACCATGTATGAATAAGTACAGAGATTGACAGTCAACCATCTTTTGGAACATTCATTATAAGGAATTTTCTCACTTTATGTAGAATTTAATATTCATTGGTAAATAATGTATGGCTTCAGTGATATTATGAGAAAATAATTTATGCAATTACAAAGGAATACTTAATATATTATTGAGTATTATTTGTATTATTTATAGGGCATACACTATATACTTTATTATAAGACTATACAGACTACACCGTAAAAGGTCATATGATCTCAGACTTCACCTCTAAGATGACCTTCATCTCTCTGGATCTCACATCTCACATGACCTACAGGAAAAGATCTAATATACCTCAAAAGGTTTATAATATTAAAAATAGCAGTAATCCTTTCTCAAACTACACTAATGATCATGATGATCCTTGGGATATTGCTTACTGTAAGCTAGAAATTTTTTTTCTGATGAAAGCTTATTCAGTTTCTTAGAGTAACTATTTCTTTCACATTTGCTTTGCTTCACTACTGATCAGAAAGGAGATAAAAGGTGTTTGATTACATTTTGGGCAAAAGTTTAATTATTGTTCCAATTTGGTGTAATGTTATTCTTATTTCTATTCCATGGAATATCTTTTTATCTCCTGTCTTCTCAACACTAATTCTCACATTCAGTATATGGAGTCCTTTCTGATTATTGCAGTATATACCGCGGTTGCACTTCTTTGGCTGCAGTATTTCTATTAGACTTATATTTTTGCAGTACCTGAGACATAATAGATTTCAACAAATATTTATTAAATTAGCTAATTCATAGGCATGACCAAGAAACAACAATAAAACTCATTGCTGTGATGTCAATTTCAATTCAGAGTAAGTTAATGAGTTCCAGAGTGGAGCGTTTCACATTGTTTTGTCGATTATGCTTTTTTGTTTAAATCATTTCATTGGGCACTCGTACAACTCTTATCACAATTCATACATACATCCATTGTGTCAAGCACATTTGTACATTTTTTGCCATCCTCATTCTCAAAATGTTTGCTTTCTACTTGTTTGCCCTTGGTATCAGCTGCACTCCTTTCCCCCTCCCTCACGAGCCCTTTATAATTTATGAATTGTTATTATTTTGTCATGTCTTACACTGTCCGACAACTCCCTTCACTCATTTTTTTATTGTCCATCCCCCAGGGAAGGAGATATATGTCTATCCCTTTCATCAGTTCCCCCTTTCTACCCCATCTTCCCTGTACCCTTTCAGTGTTTCCGTTCTCACCACTAGTTTGGAAGAGTTCATCTCTCCTGGAGGCCCTGTGTTTCTAGTTCCCATCTGTACCAGTGTACGTCCTCTGGTCTAGCAAGATTTGTAAGGTAGAATGGGAATTATGATAGGGTTGAATTGGGGGGAAGCATTTAGGATCTAGAGGAAAGTTGCATGTTTCATTATTGCTACACTGCACCCTGACTGTCTTGTCTCCTCCCAGAGACCCTTCTGAAATGGAATGTTCAGCTGCCTACAGATGGGCTTCAGATTGGCACTCCGCACTTCTTCTCATTCACAATGATATGATTTTCAATTCTTTGATGCTTGATACCTGATCCCTTTTACACCATGTGATCACACAGGCTGGTGTTCATCTTCCAGATGCTCTTTGCTGCTTCTCAGCTAGATGGCCGTTTGTTTTTTTTCAAGTTTTTAGACCCTAGACACTGTATCATTTGATAGCTGGGCACCATCAGCTTTCTTCACCACATTTGCTTTTGCATATGCTTTGTCTTTAGCAATTGTTTGTTTGTTTGTTTTTGTTTTTCTGGGGGGGGGGCATCACTGCCCTCTGGTGGTGGGAGTAGGAGGCCCAGCTTTGCTGCTGGATTTGAACCTCCAACCCACTGGGCCACAGTCCTGCGCACAACCACAATGTTACCAGGGCTTAGCCCCTGTCTTTAGCAATTGTTTTGGAATGGTGAACATCGTGGAATGCCTGTTTAATAGAACAAAGTGTCCTTGCATTGAGTAAGGACTTTAGTGGAGGCCCAATGCCCACCTTAATAATAGTCCTATAAATACGTGCACATAGATCTATTCCCCATAATCATATATAAATATATTTGCATATGTATATGCCTGTATTTAGACCTCTAGAAATGCCCTTTACCTTTCATTATTTCCTTTCTTTCCCTTTACTTTCCTCTTGTCCCACTAACCTGCTCAGCCTTCATTTGGGTTTCAGTAAGTTCTCTTGGTTACATTGTCATTGATCAAGCCCAACACCATCTTTGACACTGATTTTGAATCACTTGTTATTCCCTTGTCCCTGAGGTTGTTAACACCACTTCCTTTCCCTCACCTCCCCCTGTCTCAGGTACCCTCCAGAACCATCGGTCCCATTTCTTTTCCCTCCAGATTGTTTATTCTGCCTGTTTTGCCTAGATAGACCTGCAGAGGTAGTAATATGTACAAAAACAAAACAGAACTAAAGAAAATAGCAACAAATAGCAGTAACACACAAAAAGAAAAGCCTGCAAATAGTTCAAGGTCTGTTTGTTGGCCTTTAGAAGTGTTTTCCAGCAGACTCTGATGGGGTGCCAAGCCCTGGGCCAAAGTCTATTTTTGGTATTCCCTTGGAACTTCCTTTCTCTGTTCCCCTTGCTGTGCTTTTGTACACCTTTAGTGTTTTGCTTTGGTGTGGTGCGGTGTGGTGTGGTCAGATGGGATGCATTTCCCACAGTGTCTCCAATGTTGTTTCCTGTAGGACTATGGGTCAGTGAGAGATGTCATGTCTCTTAGTAGAGCCATCCTCTCTGTGCATTGGTTGTTCTGAACTGGACTCATCCTCGAAGCAGGGTGGGAATATGCTCAACTCTCCCTCTTCTTCCCTTCATTTATTTTCATTTGCTCTGATCAGACATGTCCCTCTCCAGTGCTTTCTCTGAAGTCAATTCTTCTTGGGGGAGAGGCAGCTGTCCAGAAGTTGGGGTTGGGGCCTTGACTGTACTTTTCATAGGCGAAACTTTTCAGCAAAGTGAAGAAACATTTTAGCCAGCTGTAAAAGCACAGGATGCACTCATTCGTGTATACTAGGGCATTTGGAAAAGAGCTCCTTGGCCAACTGAGTGGAGGAGATCACTATTTGTACCTGTTCCTGTAAAAAGCTGTTCAACTGAATGATCAATATCATGGATTTCACATGCAAGTAAAATTTGGGATATGGTCACCCACACCTAATAGAGCAGTACTTTGACAGGGAACTGCCTGAAATTCTGGAAGGATTCAGAAATAGGACATGGCAAAAGGGACATCATTGCTGATGTCAGATGCAACTTTGAACCAAGAAAATAATTCCCAGAGAGATTTTTATTTGAATTTTATTGATTAAGACAAGGGATAGACTGGGTGGGCCATAATATAGTGTGGATAACCTTGAAAAGTATGAGAATTCCAGAAAACCTCATTGTACCATGAGGGTCTTGTGCAAGAATCAAGGGGCAATTGTTTGAAAACAACAAGCAAATATCGACAGCAGGGTTCAATATCAGGAAAGGTTTTGGTTGAAACTGTATCCTGTCACCATTGTATTCGATCTGTATGTTGAGTAAATAGAGAAGTTGCATTATATGAAGAAGAATGTGGCATCAAGTATAGAGGAAGGTTTACTTACAGCATGAAATATGCAGAGGCACAATCTCGCATGCTGAAATCGAGGACAACTGGAAGTACTTAGTGATGAAGATCAAAGATTGCAGCTTTCAGTGTGGATTATAACTCAACCTAAAGAGAACTCCTTACAAGGGGTTCAATAGGTAACATCCCAAGAAATGGAGAAAATGTTGAAATTGTCAATGATTTTGTCAATTTGGGGGCAGGGTAGTATTTTTTTGGTCATTTTGGGGATCAGTACAGAGAAATTTTAGAGAATTTGTACATGATTTTGTTGTCATTGCTGTTGTTCTTCTGGCTTACCCTAGCGGTATTTCTGATGGTTGGGATTAGAAGGGGATGCTAGTGTGGAACACTTGGTCACTTTGATGCCATTAGCTGAGAATGTCCTCAGAAACAGACGGAGCTCAGTATCCATAGCCAAGGAAAGCAAGAGCGCTACTCCAAATCTCCAGCCTGTTTCAGATCTTTGCCTGATTTTGTACCCCCAGACTGCTTTGTATCTTCAGCCAACAGCCACATTCTCACCAGGTTGGCAGGGTAAGGGGCCGGGAGTAAAAGCACAACTGAAGTTAGTAACCCAGGGTCTTACCAGATAGGGTACATTTCTTTCTAGTTGAGCTGGCTGGGTTTGGAGACATCTCAAAAGAGTCAAGATCTTGTGTGGAGATCCGGGAGAGGGAAAAGGAGGGTGGTAAATTCAGTATTTTCTTACCAGAAGTTGATTTGGGCTTAATTGAATCCACAATCAATGCTTATGGAAGCAGCAGTCAAGAGATTGGACAGCACATCTCATTAGGTAAAGCTCCTGCATGATACCTCTTCAGAGAAAGGATGTTACTCTGATGACTAAGGTGAACCTCACCCAAGCCGTGGCATTTCCCATGGCCTTATCTGGATGACAGCATGCTAAATTTTAGAGAGAAGACTGTAGACTCATTCCTAGATTTGAGTTGTGGTGCTGGAGAAGAGTGTTGAAAGCACCATGGACTTCTGCAAGGACAAACTTCTCTTGAAAGAAGTATGGCCACAGGGCTCCTAAGAGGCCAGGATGGCAAGACTTTGCCTTACAGATTTTGAAAATGTTGCTAATAGAAATCAGTTCCTTGAGAAGTAAAACATGTTTGACACAGTTGAGGGCCAGCCAAAAAGAAGTCCCTCAGTGAGATGGACTGACACTGTGGCTGCAAGCTGGGGCTCAGGCTTAGGAACCATCGCAAGGATCTTGAAGGTCCCTGCAGTGTTTCATTGTGTTGTGAATAAGATCGCTATTCAGATCAGACTTCATGGCACCAAACAACAATGCATTTTATAAAACGAAGTTCCAGTGAGAGATCTTTGTTCCATAACACTGCAACTGCAACATCTTTTTAGTTGCCAAAAGCAATTGCCTTGTGCCACCAGAAAGTTGTTGAATGAAGAATAAAATAAAAAATAAAATTTATTTTAAAAGTGCTTACCAGAGGATATACCCTGGTATGGATAGGAACTGGAAACATGGAGAATCCAGGACAGATGAACCCTTTAGGACCAGTGGGGAGAGTGGCGATACCTGGTGGATGGAGGGAAGATGCAGCAGAAAGGGGGAACTGATTCTAAGGATCTACATATAACATGTAAGGAATGCTTGCAGAGTTCTGAGAAATTCACCTGTAATCTTTAATTTTCACTCTTTTCATATCCAAAACAAGTCTAAAGAATGACTTCACTAAAAGGCAGCTAATTTTGTTGCAGTTAGAGTAGAAATGCAGGTGTTCTGACTCTACATGCTGAACTCTTAACGTTTTTGATGTTTGATACTTTTCAAATCCATTTACTCCTGGATCATATTCCAACTGCATAGTCACATTATATATGCTGCAAACAAGTCAAACATAGCTCTTCTAAAGTGGACATTGCTACAGATTTCCTGTGTTAACTTTACCACTCAGTGATCCAAGCGAGAAACCTACTGTTGCTGTTGTTTTGTGCCATTTCTCTATTCTAACGCAGAGAGCTGAGGCATAACTGAACAGAACACTGTTCCGCCCCGGATCCTAATCAGAGGAGTACCTGTGCATGAGTCCACTGTTGCACTGACAATGTCCATCCAGCACCTTAGGGCCTTCCTCTTTTGTTGACACTTTACTTAATGTCCTCCTGGGACTGCTCTCTCCTGACCACGCCCAATGGATATAGCACCGTCTTGTCCTAAGATTCACTTTGGCGCCACTTCTTTCAAGATTCATCAGCTTGTCTTTTTAGCTGCTCATGGTACTTCAAATATTCTGCGCCAGCACCTAAATTCAAATTCATCAATTATTCTTATGTCTTCCTTATTCAATCGTCAACTTTTATGTGCTCATCAGGCAATTGAAAATTGCATGGCTTGAATTCAGCCGCATCTTTTTTCTCAAAGTAACATCCTCAAAGTAACATTCTCAAAGTAAAAGCGGTGTCGTGAATAAGATTTACTTAATGCAACACATATTTTAATATCTACCTTGCTGCTTCCATGAGCACTGATTGTGGATCCAAGTAAGACAAACTCTTTGACAATATCAAACTTTTTTCCCCCATTTATCAGGATGCTAACAAATTATCCAGTTGTGAGGATTTGGGTTTTCTTTAAATTGAGTTGTAATCCATACTGTTGGTTGCAATAAATCCTTGATCATCAGCAGCAAGTTCTTCAAGTCCTCCTCGCTTTCAGCAAGCAAATTTTGTCACCTGTGTGTTACAAGTTGTTAAGAAAACTTCTCCCAATCCAGATGCCCTATCCTTTTTCATGTAATCATTTTTTATGATTATTTGCTCAACATACAGATTGAACTATGATATTGATAGTTACAATCCACATTGATGATTGACTTGGCATATTAATAAAGCACAAGTAAACAAGCATCTTTGCAGTATTTTCTTTTTTAGCCAAGCTCAATCTGTCAACAGCAATGATATCCTTGTGCCATATCTTCTTCTGAATCCAGCATGAACCCTGCCAGTGTACAGCTGCCACTATTGTTGGATGATTTTTCGAACAATGGATGCACTGTCTTTCCTCTGGTGTCATTCTCAGCATAGTAAATGATATCATTCAGCATAGCCTACTCCAGTTCATTTCAGTTCACTAATGTCAAGGATATTGATTTTTAGGTATTTCTTTTCATTTTAATGATTTCCAATTTTCTGGGATTCATACACTTCCCTTTCCAAATTCTGATTACTAGCACATCTTTCAACTGTTTTCTTCTTACCATGAATGAGTCATGCCATCAGTAGATGAAGGCCTGGAGCTTCCACTCCTCCCATCTGTATCCCGCTGGTGCTTTCTCTTGACTTACCACTTTTTTTGACTCCACTTCAAGAAAGCAGCTCCTCACTTACATTTCAAGTGTCCTCTGATCCAAGCGGCTCATCCTCTTGCCCTGTGCCTGACAGTGTTCTTTCCATTCATTATATTTTCAGTTTATGACATTGTTTAGAAGGTATTCTTCAGGTCTTTATTCGAACTTCCCCCAAAGTGGATAACTGAGTCCTTCTTCGTTGTCTGCAAGTAGCACTGAAAACTAATTACTTTAGGTAACCCTGCTGACATTTGAACTACCAGTGGCATAGCCTCCAGCAGTACAACAACACACAAGCCACCACAGAAAGGGAAAGTGATGTACAAGCCATAGAGAAATGTCAATCTCTTTGTTTATTTTTATCATTCTCCACAAATAGTTATTATGCTCCCTATATTATCCACCAGAAATATCCCTATATTTACTTCTCATCTCATGCCTAATCAAAAGCAACATGATTCTTAAAGGAACATGGAATGATATTAAGATATATTGCCTTCAAATTTATCTGAAATTACATTCTTTAAAAATATATAGACATTTGAATTTATTTTATCTATAAAGTCTTTTTTGCTTCCTCTTATTTACCCAATAAATTTCAAGCTTTTTAGGGAAATATTCATAGCCTATTTCTCTCCAATAGACTTGTCATTTCTATATTCTGTACTGCAAAGTATTCTAGCACTGTAATGATTTTGCTGTGCTCTTTTGTCTTTCCAGGTAATTAGTCATCTTGCTTTCTCTACTTTGAATATTATTTCCTTTAAAAACTCAGTGGTATTGGCTTGCCATCGAAGGCATTTCTTTCTTGTACATGAGGCCTGTGCTACTGATGTCTAGTCCTGCAGTTTTGCAGAACTTGCTTGTTGGAGTTGTAAGGTGCTCTCTAATGCAAATATATGGTGAAAAGAATATATTGCCTAATTTTTCACGATCCTCAGAATTGTTATTAAACTTCACCCCATTGTGGTAGCTGCTGTGTGAATCCATCTCATTGAGGGTCTTCAACTTTTCCCCCTGATTCTCTATTTTTCATAACATGATGTAATTTTCCAGAGATCGGTTTCTCTTGACAACATATCCAAAGAACATAAGATGAACTATAAGCATCTTTGCTTCTAAAGAATAGTGTGGCTGCATTTCCTCCAAATGAGACTTGCTTTTCCATGATACTCTCAATGTTCTTCACAAATGCCATCACATAAATGTGTAAGTTCCTCTGTGGTTTACCTTATTTAAAGTTCAATTTTCTGAGCCATATAAAACTTTTGAAAAGATCATGGTTGGAGTCAGTTGCACCATAGTCTTCAAAGTGATATCCTTATAATTTTAAAAAGGTTATTACAGTAGATTTGCTTGATGTAATATATATACCTATTTTTAAATGATGTTCCATGAGTATTGGTTGTAGAGCCAAGTGAAATGAAATTTTTGACGTGCTAGACTTTTCTCCATTTATCAAGATATTGTTGATTGATGCCGTCAAGAGGACATTTGTTTTCTTTACATTAAGTTGTAATTCATAATGAAAACTGTGCTCATTGGTCTTCATCAATAAGTCCTGCAAATCCTGTTGGCTTTCAGCCCATAAGATTACTTTGTAAGAGCTCAAAAAATCCCTTCATACTTTTCTTTACTGTAGAATTTACTGCAAGATGAGTCATTAATGTTTTATCCTGTGAGGCATGGCTGTATGACCCATTGATATGTAAAAAGATTTTCTATAATCAAAGTTTTTGATTTAATACTGAAAATGACTATAGAAAGGTTAACATACAGTAATGAAGAAAATATTTTCTACATATTGCACAAGAAAATGTTTGTTTGATCTTTCCATTTAGTTTCATATTTTATACTTGATAAATTTAGAAAATTTGGATATGTTAAAATAGTTTCTGATTAAAAGGAATTATAGTTAATGTCATAAAAGTTTTTCCAACTTTATATGTGCTTATGAATGCTTCCTATTACTCATTTGATAAAAGTTAAAACAGCATTAACTTTAATTTATTAAAAGTTTTTCTATGATATATTTTTAAAGAAAGATAATTTTGACACTTCATTAGAATTTGGGGCAAAATCATATTTCATTTTACAATTAATTTTGAAATTTCAAAAATTTTGAGCTCAATTTTAAAAATCACTTTATTGGAGAGTCTTACAGTTCTTATAACATTCCATACATCTATTATATCATGCATTGCCATCATCATTTCCAAAACATTTTCTACTTAAGCCCCTGGTGTAAGCTCTTTTTTCCCTTCCCCCCTTTTCTGTCCCACCATCATGAATCCTTGATCAATTATATATTGTTATTATTATTTCATATTTTACACTGTCCTTGTTTCCCTTAACCCACACTTCTGTTATTTGTCCTCTTTGGGGGCACTTTATATACCCAACCTTGTGATGGGTTCCCTCTTTCTCCCCCTTCCCTGATCAACCCTCTATTTTTATAATATCACTATTCCGACTATTGTTCCTGAGAGACTGTTCTGTCCTGAATTCCTGTGTTGAGAGCTCTCTACCAATGTGTGTTCTCCAGTTTAGCCAGATTTGTAAGGTAGAACTGTGCGATGGTAGTGGAGGAAGGAAGCATTCAGGGGCTAGAGGAATGATGTGTGTTTCATGGGTACTGTACTGCACCTTGGTTGAATCAGCCCTTCCTTATAACCCTTCAAGGGGATGTCTAATTGTCTCCAGATGGGCTCTTGGTCTCTACGCCAAACCTCCTCATTCACAACAATGCAGTTGTTTATTTTGAATCTTCTGATAACTTACCTTCTTGACACCTTATGATTATACTGACAGGCATTCTTCTTCCATGTAGGCTTATTTGCTTCCCTGATGGTTGACTGCTTGCTTAACTTCAAGACCTTAAGACCCAAGACACTATATTTTTTTAATAGTGAGCACCATCCCCTCTTTTCACATTTTCTTATGCACCCTTTTGTCTTCAAGTGACTATGGCAGGAAGATGAGCATCAAAGAGTACCAGGCTTTAAGAATAAAGTGTTCTTGTGCTTCGGGAGGCCTTGAGTAGAGGCCCAAACTTCATCTGATATTTTAATACTTAACATGTGTGTGTGTATATATTTATATATATATATATTTCTAGTCCTTTCATTATAGATTAGTATATTTACATATGTACATGCCTATAGCTATATCTCAGTAAATAGCTTTCACTATTTCATTTCACCTTCCTCCTATTATGCTCTCATGCTCACCCTTCATTCAGTTTTCAATAATTCCTCTTGGATACATTGCACATGATTAAACTCGACCAGGCATTATGTACCCATCTCGACATCAATTTTAGATCTCCTGTTATTCCCCTATCCCAGGCTCCACAGTTCCCCTCCCTGCACTTTCCTCTCCCATGTTCTCCCGGACAACTATTCCCATCATTTTCTTCTTAGGATTGTTCATCCAGCCTATCTTATATAGATATAGGGCAAAACAAAATAAAACAAAACAACAACAACAAAACAGTAGCTAGCTGCAGATCTGTCTGCTGACCCTTATATATGTATTCTGATCAACTTTGATGAGGTGCCAAGCCCTATCCCCCAAGTCAGAAGTCTATTTTCTGGATATCTCAGGGACTTGGTTTCTTTGTTACCCTTGCTGCCCTGTTGTACTCCCTTTGCATGTCACCCCACTGTACGTGAGGTAGACCTGGCACATGGTACACTTTCTGCACAATGTCTCCAGTGCTGTCCCCTGTGGGCTATGAGTCAGTGAGGGAATGTCCTGCTCATGGTAGAGGACTAAAGTCCTCTCTTTTCATTGGCTGCTCTGAGCTGGGATGTCATCCCCAGGGTTTGGTGGGTCATGATGAGCTTCTCTCCACCCCCACCCCCACCCCACCCCCACTTCCCACTAGTTCACTTCCTTGTCGTCTAGACAGGACTGCCGGTCTCCCAGGACTTTATCTTCAGTATTTTTCTCTGCCTTGCCTCATTCTGGGGATAGGGTCAACATAGTTGAGCTCATTGTGACCGTGTTTTTTTTCCTATGGATTTAACTTTCATTTGCTAATTCTTTCACTGTCATATTGAGAATAAACTAAGAAGGAAGCTTGATACAATTCACATGAAGATTTTGAAATTAGATAGGGTTTCTGTCTAATTTCAGCCCCATAACTTACAATCTTTGAGAATAAAGGCACATTTTCACCCAGTTGAATTATAGCTTTGTATATTCTGATAAGATATGAGCATGCCTGTTCAAAAACTTATTGTATGAGTTAAAAAAGGATTATAAAATGTTCTTGTTGACACAATAGTTAAGATCTTCACTGTTACTGAAAGTTTGTTGGTTTGAATTCACTGACTTTTTGAAAAAAAAGATTTCACAACACACTGCCTTAAATATCACAGTTTAGAGTTTTTCAATAAAATACAGCATCACTCAGAGTCAAGATTGGTGAATTTATCTTTTTTTAATGTAAAGTTTCGAACCCAAGGTAGTAGACACTCCATCATTGATACTTTGGATTATTGTTACTCATATCACTATCAGGAGTAGATTTTTTCCCTAAAATCTAGTAGAAGGTCTTTCTAAAAATGTTTCATTATCCACAATGCCATCGTGAATCTGCCGATGTCATGGCTTAGGTTAGGGTTGTCTGTAAACTTTGATTGAATGATGTCTGAAGTGTCAGAATGGAAGTCACATGATGAATGCATAAGTGAAATCCCTTCTATACTGATGATTTATGTGAACTCTCTTTTGAATTATGAGAGCAGCCTTACTAGCTGACTTGTTGAAGCTTAAATCACCTTCCCCTTCTGATTTAAAGATGACAAGAGAATCAACCTTGAAATGAGAGCAGCTAATATACTTTTAGAGATTTCTGATTATTTTCTATTTCTTATTTCTACTCCTTTACATTTTGGACTTGCTCTAAATTGAACTTCATAATATCTTTAAGCACATGAGTAAAGACACACATTATACAAATTATTTCATATTATAAATAATTTGGGGGGAAGTCTCTTACATGGCATATCTCTTTCTAATGCTTGCAAAAATGTGTATGATTGTTAATATTATTAATAACTGACTTGTAATACAAGAATGGATAGACCAGAAATGATTGCACAACAGAAAAAAAGGAGATAAAGTTTATGTTTATGTTGTTAGAATTATGTATTAAGAAGTGAAAAATAGGATTAGTTGAGGACAGTTATTTTTATCTTCTTTTAAACATTTGAGAGCTTAGACTCACTATTGTGGTAGAATATAGAATATTTTGATGGGAATAATAATATAGGTTTGTTAAATTGGAGATACATCTCTGTATTCCTTCAGTTCAAAATACACTTTAGGATATTTGAGATTGAACCATGTTCCCCAGTCCTGGATTTCTCACATATTTATAATTGCACAAAGGGTCAGCTCAATAAATAAAGGCATAGCAAATAACAGTGGCAAACCAAAGCCAAACCCACTGCCATTGAGTCAATGCTGACTAACCCTGTGAGACACGGTAGAGCTTTCCCTGTGAGTTCCTGAAGCTCTGCCCCTTTAGGGGAGTAGAGATCCCCAGCTTGCTTGCTCTCTTAGAGTGCCTGGTGGTTTTCTAATTCTGACACAACAGTTAGCAATTCAATGTATAACTGTTATGCCACCAGGCCTCCAAATGATGTTAGAATATGTGGAAATATTCAGAGAGGAAATCATTAATAAAAAAATATATATCTACTTACCGCTGTCACAATTTTCAATTGAATAACCAGGTAAGACATAATAAGAAGGCAAAATTGAACAAGAGATTTAAGAAAATGGAGGATAATTTCAAGTGGATAATATGGCAAGGTTTCCTAGGAGAGAAAGATTATGTGTAAATTTCCAGTAAACACAATGTGGGGAAGAGAAATAAGAAATGAGAAGTTTCTAGATTGCTTATGTAGTTGTAGAAATGAAAAGGTTGCTGGATTTTACTTAGTATGAATCAAAAAGTATTACAAGGCTTTGACAAAGAAATGTCATAGTATCCTCACCTTTGTTTGTAAAATTAATGGTAGAAGCAAGGTTTAAAGCCAGAATATAGATTAACATAGGCATTTGTAAGCAGTCAATTGGGATGAAACTGACTTACATGTGTACTTTGGGGGAAATCTGGAAAGTAAAGTTAGTTTCAGAATATATATTAGGTTATAACCACTAATAATACTTAATAAAAATGAGAAAAGCAAAATGGTCAGGAATGAAAAAACTGGTAAGAAAACTATACTCATGTGAAGAAAGTTATAGAAGAGTTAATTTTGAGGATGGTATTAGGGTTTCAATTTTAGATATACTGATTTTAGATATTTTGTGACTAGACCAGATGATACATTTGTGTACCACCATCATATTTTTATTGTTGTTTAAAATGGCCACTTGTTCAAACGGAGAATTTGGCAGTTGTGCACCATCTTCAAAATAGTTACCAAGATTGAGCCCATTATTGCAGTTAATGGATCAGCCCATTTTTTCGAAAGACTTCATCTTTCTAGCTAACCTTATATTTTTCCAAAGAAGTTATCTTTCTGATAACCTGTTCCACCTAATAACATGGCAAAAGTATGTGAGATAAAGTCTCACTAGCCTCACTTTTAAGGAGCATTCTCGTTGTACTTCTTTGAACACTGATTTGTTCATACTTCTAGCAGCTCATAATTTATTTAATATTCTTCACCAACACCATCATTCAAAGGTCTTAGTTCTTTTGTGGTGTTCTTAATATGCTGAAGAGATTTTGCATATATGTGAGATGATTGCAAATTCTATGCCTTGGGTGCAGGTCTCAAAATGACATCTATGCTTTTCAACATGCAAAGGAGGCTCTTTAGAGCAGTGGAGTCTAATGCATGCCTCTGTGGTCTTTTTGAATGCTGGGGTTGACTTAGGATCCAAATCAAATGAAATTCTTAAGAATTTCAATCTTTTATCCATTTAGTGTGATTGTAAATATGTTTAATTGTGAATAATTTTCTTTTTTTTTTTTTTTTTTTGCTTTTAGGGCTGTTGTGTTTGATTTTTATCAATAAATGCTTCACGTCCTCTTCATCTTCAGCAAGTATCGGTATGTCATCTACATTTCTCAGATTATTGGTGAGTCTCCTTTCAGTCCTTATTTTTCAATATTGTTTAGATGGTACATTGTCTCATTATCTGATCAGTATAGATTAAATAATTAATGGGAAAATATAAAATTCAGTAAGACAGCTTAGCTATTTTAAACCACACACTATGAACTTGTTTTGTTTGAAGGACGATCTCTTGATATGTGTATAAGTGCACATTTGCATGGACATAATGATCTGGAACTCTCAAACTTCACAATGTTCATCATATTTTGTTCCGATCCACACAGTCAAGTACTTTTGCATAATCAATAAAACACAGGAAAATATCCCTTTTTATCCTCTACTTGTAGCTAAGATCTATCTGGCATAGGTATTTCATGTCCCTTTCATTATTTTTGCTTGAATTTCTCACAGTTCCCTAACTATCTACAATTGCAAACATTTAAAAAATTGTCTTCAGTAAGAATTTTACTGTTTGCGAAGTTGGTATTTTCCACATTTTTCTGAATATCTTTTTTTGGACTACGATACAGAAAAACTCTTCAGCATGTAGATAGTTTCAGTGAATAGGAGATGTGTTAGAGAACAAGTGTACCAGACCAAACTACACTTACTGAAACCGGGTTAAATGAAATCAGTAAACTAAATCCACTAAAAGTCAAGGGCCCAATAAAACTTAAATTTGTTCAGGTACTTTGCCAATCTTCTCAGAGGGTTGTTAGTTTTTTTTGTAATTGTTGTTGTAAACTTGCCAATTTTAGTAATTAGTGAGAAAATGCTTATGTCAGGGTTACAATTTTTCACCATATATATTATCTGATTTCAAAACACACAGTAGCCCCCTTGTCCAATTCAACTGTGTGTTGTTTGGATTATTTACAAGTTTAACATGACACAATTAAGTGTTGTATAATTTAATTGTTATGAAACATGTGTAAAAGATGTGGATGTGGGGCTGAGCCCTGGTGACTTAGTGGTTGTGTGCTGGACTGCGGCCCACAGGATTGGCAGTTCAAATCCAGCAGCAGCTCTCCAGGAGCAAGCATGGGCATACATCTATCTCATAGAGCTTCTAAGTGACACAAATGGTTTCCATTGGACTACTAAACTAAAGGTTGGTTATTTGGGAACACGTGATCGTGGTACAGAAGAAAAGCTTTACAATCTGCTTCTGTAAAATTAGTACCAAAAAAAGCTTTCAGATCTGAGGCCACCATAAGTCAAAATTGACTTAATGGACATGAGATTTGTTGCTATTATTATCTGTTTTGACGAGTCTTAAAGAGAAATGGAGGCTTGAGAAAGGGTTTGAAAGCAAGATAATTTATAAAAGGTGGGGTAAGTGTATGTAAAAACATTAAGGTACATTAGAAAGGAAAGCATTGACAATAGATGAGAGATTATTTAGACCAGAGACTTGGGTTTCAATGTATAATTGGAAAGCTAGCCTAACTAAGACCAAAGATTATTAGTCTTTGGGTAGGATTTTTTTCAGGTGAGTGGATTTATGTAATGATAGGAGCTTGTGACAACACCACCACCCCGCAGGTTTTTATTTTTTTTAAGTGCAATAGGAAAAATAAACTTTCCAAAAAATTTTAGAGGGCTCAACAGAGAAAGGAAATTTTGAAATAGTCTGGTAAAGTATGGTGAATTTTAGAAATTAGTGCAATTTTCAGATATCAATTTAGAACTACTTGAGGTTTCCAAATTTGAAGTTACATTCATTTGAGATGATTGTTGCATAGCTTTTTGTTTCTCTGTATTCTTTTTTGAGTGAATGATGCAAAAAAAATATATAAGACAAGCTCTATGTTACAGGCTTACTATTTTGTCCTGTGACTAAAACCAATGAATATAACATAGAGAGCAAGAGAAATGATATATTAAAGGATTGAATTTATTAATGAATAATGAAATCTAAACTGGTAAGGAGAAGAGTAAAGACAGAAGAATCAACTGAAGATAATTAAATTAGAGCAGTGGGTTCTGGAATAATTAAAGCATTTTGATATATTGGTATCAGAATATATGCAATAGAGAGAATAGAGAGAGTAGAAATAGGGTGAAATTATGGTGTTACAGTCACCTAAGATGTAGTCAATTTGAGGATTAGGACACAGGGGCGGTGTCTACACTGTCAATCTGGAGATAAACACGGGAAGTCTGTTTGGACATGGCCTTCTTGGAAATGTGGTAACTTCTTCCTGGAGGCAGAGACACTATCTCTCTCAGTTTACTTCCTTGAAGACTTTCTACTGACAATGCTCTCTTGATATGCTATACTAACAAGACACAAGGCTGACTCCCTGTGACACATTCCAGAGGAGAGACCACATGGACCTATTTGATGGAATCAGACCTCTGATGCCAGAAAAGTCATGTAGAGATCCCTGCCAGTTCTGAGATGCTTATCATGCCACTGGATCCAAAGGCATTCTACCCATCTGTCTTGTGATCATCCTGAATTCGGTGTCCCTGCATATGTTTTATGAGTCTGAAGAAGAGTTTATAGACTGGTATCGGATATATGGGCTAATATCAGACTTATGACATTGGACTGAACTGGGTTGGGAGTTTTTCTTAATGTACAGTTGCTCTTGTATACACATATGAGTGTTTATGAATTTGCCTCTCTAGTCTACCCAAATTAACACATATGGATACTGAGATTGTGTTATCATTTGCAATACTTTATAGGTTATTGACTTTGGGAGTGAAAGGATTACGGGAACCAAGAAAATCAAGCAACTTGCCTGAGGTTATAGAGTCCATAGAGAGTACAACCAGGATTTCAATTCTGGCTGTCCTATTTCAAGTTTTATATTCAGGGAACTACAAATGAAAGAAACTTTAGGAAATTTGACTACTTTTAGATAGCAAATAATGACTAGAAAATTATTAGATTAGTTACAGCTACAGCACGTATCTGCTACATACTTTCACGATATAAAATAACCAATATTAAACCCCTTTGGTCCCTCTTTGGCAGACCACATGACAATCTCAACTCAATATACTTTGGTTAAAAGCCCAAAGATATGATTGAAAAATAAGTTTTTTTGTTGCATCACTGCCCCCTGGTGGTCATGGGAGCTACCCAGCACTACTCCTGAGAGCCACTGCTGGATTTGAACTGCCAAGCCCACGGGCCACAGTCCCGCACTCAACCACTTATGCCACCGGGGCTCAGTCCCCAAAAATATGCTTTAACAATTCCTTTAGCTCATTTATATGGAAAAGTCTAGAAATAGCAGCAATAATGAAAAACAAAGGGCATGCTTTCTTTCTTTGTATTTTTTAATATACTATTTCCATGAATGTTGTAAATCATTCAGAGTTAGAAAGAACCTATTGATTTTTGTGACTCGCTGATTGAAAAATTTTAAAAACCCGCTAGCTTACTATATATACCTATGTTTCTGCTTTTGATAAGATAGCTACATGTATTTATTCTTTAGGGAGATTTTCTCTTATATTCAATCAAGATTGTTAATAATTAGAAAAGGGTAGACAACTTGCTTTACCTAAAAGAAATCAAAATTTGTAGCTATAGAACAATGTCTATAGACTCTTCCCCAAATGACTTAACTCTAAATGCTTGCTGCATGCTTGGACATATTTTAGATACGGTGCTCTGTACCATTCATTGGAATGCAAAATATTTACTGTTGAATCTTCCTGAGGTAAGAAAATGATGTGTGTGTGTGTGTGTGTGTGTGTAATGTGTACCATTACACATCATGGACACAATACTTGAAATGCAGCATTTTAAATGAAAGTAGATATTTTTATTGTCTCCTTGTCTTCTCACATTCTGCTTTCTCTGGCCAATTCTTGATTGTATAATTTGAGAGAGTTCAAAATCCACTTTATTGCATCAAGTATAGGCCAAGGCCTATACTTTTTTTTAAGTTGGAATCAAATAGAAATTTAAGGATGAAATAGCTACCAGTGTAATTCAGCTGTTCAATGTATTCTTATTTGGTTTATGAGTGTGTTTTTACTAGTAACTAAATTTAATAGGGGGAAATTCAGCAAACTAAAAATTATCCATGAAAATTTACCTCTTTCCAGCTATTTATTATCTGAAAAAATCTCTTAAAAAGGTAATGATTTTATGATTTTAAGCATAAGTTACTCATTTTAAATGGAACTAGAAACAAAATAAAATAAATAAAATTTTTGTTTTGATAAAGAATTCCCATAAGCCAAAATTAGACTATAATCACCTTTCTAGAGGACAGTGATTTGCTTTTATTTGTATTTCCTTTGAAAAGTGCCTTTAGAATTATGTTGATGAAATGCTCCTATCTCAAGTAGTTGTTTGGTATTTTTCCTTTCATTATCTTGAAGATAGTTTCAATGATTTTAGGGTGTGAAGAAAACAATGATGAAACTACTAAATAACCTTTTTTAGGCCTTTTATTCTCGACCTACTAATATATCATATTCACAAACTAATTTTAAAAGTATGACTAATATATCAAAGATCTCCAAGATGTAGATCAAATAATCCCTCATTGGTTTCTTAATCAGGTTATTTATAAAATTAAAAAATATTGCTTTGTTTTATAGTTTTTAAAATTGTACAAATAAAGCAATTCCACTGTTAGAAATTTTGAACAGCATTATTGTGCAAAGTCTATCTGCGAATCTTGACTGTCATTGCACCTGCTTTATAGTGGAATTATATTGAATAAATAATTTATTGGGGTTTTCCAGAACTTACCAGGACAAATTTAGTAAGATTTATTTGGCTTTCTTTTAAAATTGCTTCATAAACTTTATATGCTTGAATAATCCATTTTCTCTCACTTTGTGTATGTCCTATATTAACTTCTGTGTGTCATTTGCTGTGTCTAGTTATAGAAATTTAGGACACTTTTAACTGATTTCCATAGTGCTAGTATAAGCTGCTCTCTTTCCATTTGTGTGATCCCTTAAATATGCATGTATATATTATTTAAAGTTTGGGTTTAAATGTTTGTTGTTCTTCCAGTGAGATTGGAATTATCATTAAATGCCAAAATTTATTCAGTCAGTTTAAAATATTGATGCGATATAATTTTCAAAAAGCATCATATCCTTTAATTTAGACACATTTGTTTTCTTTAATGCAATGGAACATGGATTTATCTTGCAAAAACTCAAGTATTGCAAATGCTTTTAAAAAATCATCTCTATGTGTATATGTTGCAATATACTTTTAAAGAATGGAATGTATATATAGAATTAAAACTTCATGTATGTCCTTCTAAGTGAAAAATAAAATTATACATTAATCACAATCATTTGATGATGAGACTACATTAATAGATTGTAGAATATATGGAAAAGGTTAAAAAATTAAAGGGTGAGTAACAGCAGAACCTATTTGATATCATTTCATTCAGGAGGGCTTTCAATGTTTTCACACACACCCTTGAGTTTATGGATAAAGCTGTATTTTAGTAATGTTGACTTATTTTGTCATCATAAATAGTATGTATGAGAGTATGTTTGTATCAGTCAAAAACAGTTTCGCTTACTTCCCAAGGTCTCTGTGACTCATGTATGGACAAGAACAGTGACTAGACCTAATGAAAAAAGCTATAATATATCATTGCTCACTAGGTCAAAGAATTTCATCTGTTTTTTAATTTTTTTTTAGAATTTCATTTAGGAAATTATTACAATGATTCTATGTACTATTATTATTCTTCATCTTCCAGGTGAGGTACCTGAATCACAGAAGTGAAGTAACTTGCTGGAAGTCACACAGTCCTGACATTTGGGCTATGCAGATTGCACCATAATACTTCAGCATCTTTATGAGTAATAAACAATTTTAAGCCCCAAGTAAAAAACAATAATTACTTTTAAATGATGTCAGAATAATTATTATAGTTAATTGTCCTAGTATGATAGCAATCGTTTTTAAAATAAAATTTAAAATATGTTTGTTTACAGTTTACATATATTTTACAAAAGTGTTAGAGATAATTTTAAAGACCAACAGAATTTGTACAGTTGCCATATACCTTGAGCCACAATTTTTAACCCATTATAAAAAATGTCACTATCAACTAGAAATCTGAAACAGTAATTACCTTCAGATTTTCAGTGAACCATAGACTATAAAATGAATCATCCCAGCAAAGGTCAGATAAATACAAACACATGGTTTGTTAGTCTTATGCTACAGGTCCTTTACTTGATTACCTTTCAAGGAAGGCTCATGAATTGTTTTTTAGTACTTGTACTGATCCCTAAGGAGTCTGACATGATAGTTTGCAAATTGGTACAGTTTCACACGACTTCTTTAGTTAATGAGGTATCATGGGCTTAACTAAATGAATGCGTCAATAAAACAGCTTTGATTTCTCTAAGTTTTGGCAGAGAAATGATTGAACTACCTTAACTGCTGAATTTAGGGAATTCACTTTAAATCACATAAGCCTTACTCATGAGAGAAATCTAGTGTTTGCTGACATGATGTATGTTTTATGTATAAAGTAGGGGTATACATCCATCTTTTGAAAAGTCTATTTTGGTAAAAGAACTATAAACACTGATATTTCTGCTTCTATTAGATTTTAAAAAGAATAAAGCAAAGGAGAACATTTTCCCTCTTATTGAACCCAGTGTGTTTGTCATGGCTATCAATGAGCCATGCAGCTATAGCATTTTTACTACATAGACTATTTCTTGATTTATTAGCTTTCAGACCCCCGCTCTGCTGTGCTGTTACATTCTTTGGCTTACACAGCACCTGTGTAGACCTCTGGTGATATCGTTTTATTTATTATTCATGCAACTTTCAGGGACAAATAAGAGGCTCACTGGTTTAGGGTTCATCGCCGTTCTTTCAGGTTAAGCTATTTGGCTTCTGAAGTCCCTTTAGTGATGTTCTTCCTGATTCCTTTATAAACCAGAACATTCCAATCAGTTGAAGTGTAAATTTAAACTGTCATGACCGTTGGAAATGGTTAATCTAAATGAAAAGAAATTTGTTTAAGACATTTTAACTAATCACTTTCCATTTTTATATATTGTGTAGAACGGTTGGACACATGGAAGCTATCCAGCACCATCGATCTCCAGAAAGAATGTTTCTGAACAAGGAATGTTATCAAGTGAAAGCTGACTCTTCTTAGAGACTGTTGGTGGAAAACATAATTTTCTTCTTTGCTGACAATGCAGAACCACCAAGCTCATAAATAATCAAGACTTAGTAAAGAATGTTTGGTGGGTCTACCATTCTTGAACATAACTTGGTACACATGTTTTATATGTGATACCTGTGGTAGTTCAATTTTATGTCAACTTGAATTTGTGACCCTCCTTTAAAGGAGACACTGGGAATTTTTCTCTCTTCCTTTCTCTTGCCCTTCACCTGCGTCCTTGTTGAAACTCCAGATCTGCCTTCCTGAACCTGAGAGTTGTGGGCTCCTTGCCATGTTCTGCTGACCCACATAACTCTGCACCCACCCTCCTGTGATCTCCCTGCCACTTCCTAATGAATCTGAAGAAATCCTCAACTAGCATCAAATCTATGGACTTGCGTGAGACTGGACTAGCGTGTCTCTTGGAGGTCAAAGTTACATCTTAATATAAAGTTTTTTCTTTTACATAGATGAATGTCACTGGTTTGTGTCACAATATCTCAACTTTTATGGTTCACATAGAAACAAAACAATGCAGAGTTGGAATAGAAAGTGATTCTGGATGTTTTTTTTTTCATTGTTAGAGCTATAGAAATTGAGGTACTGTTGTGAAACAATGGTCATTATACTATCAAAATCTGTTAGTGTGCCATACTGTAGTAACTAGCATCGGCTGTCATTGTGCTTGAAGTCATGTCACCAGTATTTCAAATAAGAGAACAGTCATCAATAGTAAGCAACTTTCAGGGGAGCTTCAAGATTTATAGCAGATTAAAAAGAAGTAATAAAGTGCTTCTGAGAAATTATGTGCTGAAAACTAAACCTTAGGAATATCAGGGAAACATTGCTATACGTTGGTTCATCAGTGCTAGTTTGGCTGTTAGGTTGGAAAGGTTTTAAAACAAAGGTAGGAAAGCGCTGCCTTCACATCATAGAGACTACCATCATAGCATGATGAATCTTTATTTGCTGGTGTGGTGCAAAATAAAATTTTAATGGTTATGGACAACCTTTAATAATCAGGAAGCTGAATGTACAAAGTAAAAATCTATGAACATTGGCTCTTATCAAAAATGAAATAAATGCATAAAGATATCCTAAATATGGGTGTGCTAAAATGGATTGGCACTTGCCATCTTGAATCTGGCAATTATGCAACTTTCTTTGGTGAGAAGAAATAATTCAAGAAAATTGCATCACATTCATCATCAAAAACTTTTTTTTTTATTTATTTATTTTTATTTTTTTATTTATTTATTTATTTTTTTTTTTAGGCATCACTGCCCTCAGGTGGTGGGAGTAGGAGGCTCAGCCTTTGCTCCTGGGAGCTGGAATTGAACCTCCATCCCAGTGGGCCGCAGTCCCGCGCACAACCACTACGCCACCGGGGCTCAGCCCATCAAAAACTTTTTCAAGATCTATAAACATGCAATTAAAATTTTGATAAAGCCTCCTACTCCCACCACCACATGGCAATGATGCACAAAACAAAAAAGCAAAACAAAGCAAAACAAAATTTTTTTGATAACGATATTCTAAATGGCTATAGTAGCACATTTACTCCAGTAAATAGTGTAAAACTATCAAAATTCAAGCTAATTTTATAAGGACACAAAAAGAGGTTCAATTGTTGATTGGATGGATTTTAGTTAGAAATAGATACAGTCAAGGTACTTGCCTGTGTTTTATTATGTCAGGACATTTGTGTTGGGAATCACAGGAAATGTTCCCATTTTCGAAGAATGGGAATTCAAGAAACCAAAATTGTAATCATGTGGAACATGTGCATAGATGAAAAGTCAGTCATTTGTATAGAACAAGAAACTACTGCATAACTTATAATGGAAAGAGCTGCTGATTTTTTGCCACAACTATTCAATCTGTATGTTGATCTGATAATTTGAAGAGGTGAACTATATGAAAAAAAAATTGCCTGACTCTAGGATTAAAGGAACACATATATTAAAAAGCTTCAATATATAAATATACCAATGGTACAACCTTGCATGTTGAAATCTAGTGAGACCTGACTACTAGCTGATGGAGATAAAGAACTGCAGTCTTCAATATGGGTCAGTTGCAATTAAATGGAAAAAACACACACAAAATTCCCACAACTAGACCAATAATCAATATCATGATAAGCATAGCACAGATTACAGCTGTCAATCATTTAATTTTGTTTGAATCCAAAATCAAGCTCATGGAAGTACCCCAGACACTATATCTTTTGATGGCAGGACACCATCAGCTTTCTTCACCACATTTGCTTATACACCCATTTTATCTTCAGCAATCATGTTGGGAAGGTGACCATCATGGAATGCCAGTTTAATAGAACCAAGCATTCTTGTATTGAGGAAGTACTTGAGTGGAGGTTCAATGTTCATCTGCTACATTAATACTGAACCTATAAATATATGAACATAGATCTGTTTCCCCATCCTCATATATAAATATAATTACATATGCACATGCCTGTATTTAGATTTCTATAAATGCACTTCTCCTCCTAGTTCCTTTCCTCTATTTCCTTTTACTTTCCTCTTGTCTCATTGTCATATTCAGCTTTCATGTGGGTTTCAGTAATTCCTCTGTTACATTGCCCTTGATCACGACCTACCAGATCTCTTATACCCTCCTCACCATCGATTTTCTATCACTTGTTGTTCCATTTTCCCTGGACTTGTTAATATCAATTCCTTTCCCCCCTCTCCTCCTCTCCCAAGTCCCCCCTCTCCAAATCACAGATTCCATGTTTTCTCTTCCAGATTGCTTATTCATTCTATCTTAGCTGTATAGACCTGTGGAAACAATAATATATACAAAATAATCCAGAGCCAAGAAAGTCACAAAACAAAACAACAACAACAAAGCCTATGATAAAAAGAAAAGCCGTAAATGATTCAAAGACTATTTGTTAGCCTTTAGGAGTGCTTTCTGATCAAGTCTGAATGTGTGCCATGTCCTGGTCCCAAAATCTATTTTTGTACTCCCTTGGGACTTCCTTGCTCTGCTCTCCATGCTGTTCTGTCACACTCTCTTAGTGTTTTTCATCGGTGTGGTGGAGTCAGATCAGGTACAGTCCTCACACTGTGTCTCCAGTGTTGTCTTCTGTAACATTTTTGGTCAGTCCCAAATGAGGGAAGTCGTGTCCTGTAGTGGAACTGTGCTTTGGCTGATCTGAGCAGGAATATCATCCTCTAGACTTGGAAAGCCAGAATGTCCTCCACTCTCTCTCTCCCTTCATTTGCTCCCACATGCTCTGATCAGACATGTCCCTCTCTCTGATATGTAGCATCAGAGTTGTATTCTGAAATAAATTCTTCTGGAGAGAGGGGAATCTGTCCACATAGTTGGGATTGTGGGTGGCCCCTCACATACCTCTCTACTGGTTCCCTACTTTGTGCCGGTACATTGCATTCACATCATGGAGCACTGGGTTGAAGTCTTTCCCTGTGGAGATATAAACACTACCCTTCCCTTGTGTGAGTTAGTGCCCTGTTTTCCACTACCCATTTATTTTCCTTTTTTTCTCTCTCCCCACCCCACTTTCTTTTTGGTTTCAGTACTATTTGTATCTCTGCAATTGATCTGGCCCTTGCCATAATCCATGGACATAGTCCAGGAATGTTTGTCTACAATAGTTTTTCCCCTTTTTGTATTTTTTAAGCTTATCTCAATGGACTCATGTTGAACTTGTCCTTTTGTGCTTGACTTACTTCACTTAGCATAATTTCTTCTAGCCCTTCCCATGCTGCAATGTGCCTCACACATCCATCACCGCTTTTTAGCAATTAGTAGTAGTACTTCATTGTATATATGTACCACAGTTTTTATTTTATTAATAAATCATTTTATTGTGAGCTTGTATAGAACTTATCACAATCCATACACGCATAGGTATGTCAAGCACATTTGTTCACCTGCTGCCATCATTTGCTTTCTACTTGGGCCCTGGGCATCAGCTCTTCATTTTACCCCCTCCCTCCCTGGTCCTCCCTTCCTCATGAACACTTGATAGTTTATTAATTATTATTATTTTGTCATGTCTTACACTGCCTGACATCTCCCTTCTCCCAATCTTCCACTCAGTATCCTCCAGAGAGGAGGCTATATGTAGATCCTTGTAATTGGTTCCCCCTTTTTTCCCCACCTTCTCACTTCCCTCCCTACTGGTCCTGATGGGTTTATCTGTCCTGGATTCCCTATATTTCCAGTTTCAATCTATACCAGTGTACATCTTCAAGTCTATCCAGATTTGTAAGGTAGCATTGGCATCATGATAGTTGGGGGGAAAAAGCATTTAAGAACTAGAGGAAAGTTGTATGTCTCACCATTGCTACACTGCACCCTGATTGACTCATCCCCTCCCCATGACCCTTCTGTAAAGGGATGCCAGTTATCCACAAATGGGCTTTGGGTCCCCACTCTGAGCACCCCCTCATTCAGAATGATGTGATTTTTGTTCCTTGATGCTGATATCTGATTCCATTGGCACCTTATGTCTTGCAAGCTGCTGTGCTTCTTCCATATGGACTTTGTTGCCTTTGTGCTAGATGAACACTTATCTTTAAGCCTTTTTGACTGCAGAAACTTTATCTTTTGATAGCAAGGAGCCATTTGCGTTATCCACCATGTTTGATTATGCACCCATTTGTCTTTCAGCGATTGTCTAGGGAGGGTGGGTGCACAATAATATGATTTTTATTCTTTGATGCCTGACACCTCATTCCTTCCACACCTCATGGTCACAGAGACTGGTGTGCTTTTTCCATAGAGGGCATTGTTGCTCTTGAGCTAGAAGGTCGCTTGTTTACCTTCAAGTCTTAATATCTCAGACTCTATATCTTTTGATAGCCAGGCACCATCAGCTTTCTTAATCACACTTGCTCATGTCCCCATCTTTCTTCAGAGAGCATATTGGGAAGGTTAGCATGCAGTGATAGGAATTTTTTCTACTTTGATACCTGAAACCTGATCCCTTTGACACTGGATGATCACACACTCTAGTGTGCTTTTTCCATGTGGGCTCCTAAGCTAGATGGCTGCTTATTTACCTTCAAGATTTTAAGACCTCCAGATGCTGTATCTTTTGATAGCTGATCACCATCAGTTTTCTTCACCACATTTGCTTATGCACCCACTTGTCTTCAGTGACTGTATCAGACAGGTAAGTACTATGGAATGACATTCAACTCAATGCTTCAAAAACAAAAATCCTCAAATTAGACAGGTGAAAATTCAATATAAATGAAGAAAAAATGAAGCTTTCAAGGAATTAATTTTGCTTGTTTTCACAATGTTCATGGAAGCAGCAGTCAAGCATTAAAAATGTATTGCAGTTGATAAATATAGTGAAAAAGAAACCTATTAGTAGAAAAAAGTGTTTTTCAGTAGAGAAAAGACTTAAAGAGTAAATATATAACTTTGAGGATTCAGGCGCTCCTGAGTCCTGATTTGTGATCATCTTATATAGTGACTGCCAAACAATGAAAAAGACTTCAAAATTGGTGAATTTGAATTATAGTGTAGGCAAAAGATTTTGAAAGTACAGTGGACTACCAGAGAAACAAATTAACCCTAATTGGGAAAAAAAACCAGTATGTTACTTATAATCAAGAATGGTTGGACTTTTTCTCATGTACTTTGAATATATTATCAGAAGTGACTTGTTCTGGAGAAAGACATCGTGCTTGGTAAATGAAGAACAGGGAAGACAAGAATGATCTGTTAGATTTCTCAAGAGAGAAGGGTGAGAAATGTCTTGGTCCTTCACTCTCTATAAGAAAGAATTCACACCAAAGCCAAGTTTGCGATCCAAGTTGGATTTTTATAAAGGATGAAAGAAGTTTCAGGTTTTATACAGGCATCCTTAGGACATTTCACACCCAGGCATGGAAACCTGAGCCCAGAGAAACCACAGCACCTCAGAGATCAGCTGGAAAAGAGGGTTGTGGTTTCCGCCAAAGTTTCGGCCTTTGGAGGCATTCTGCTGGGAAGCATGGTCAATTGTTAGATATGTATGGCAGTCACCTAATCTGGTGTCAATTTTGAGAGTTGAGAGTGTAGGGGTGGAGTCTAGCCTGTCAATCTGAAGATAGCCAATGAGACACCTGTGTAGGCACAGTCTTTTCCTGAGAATTCTGGAAAAGGTGATAATTCCTTCTTGGAGGTGGAGACACTATCTTTCATGGTTCAATTCCTTGGAATTTTTTGACTGATTGCACATCCCTGAGGAGAAGCCACACAGACCTACCCTGGTGAAGCCAGAAACTTGGACCTAGAGAAGCCACATGGAGACTCCTGCCAGTGCTGAGATGCTTATAACACCACTGGGTCCCAACACATTTTACTCACTGGCCTAGAGTCATTCCACACTTAGTGTCATTGCATGTGTCTTGTCATTCTATGGAAGACTATTGACTGGTATAAGACATATGGGCTAATATCAGACTTGTGGTCTTGGATTGGACTGGATTAGGATGTTTTTTCAATATTCAGTTGCTTTGGCATATAAGCCTCTTTCTTACACACATATGCATTCTTGTGAATTTGTTCCTCTAGTCTACCCAGGTTAACACATTATGTCCTTGCCACTTTCCCCCCAAATTGGAAATTCTCTCTGTAGTTTTTGGAAGAAGTATTTTAATGCCCCTAAATTTTAATGTTTGAACGTTTTTGTTATAGTTCATAGATTGTTAGTGCATTAAGAAGGAGCCCTAGCAGTAGGTATATATTTTCCTATGTGACCTTTTTAACTCTAGGTGTTATATTTAAGTCTCCCATTTATTTTATTTTAGTTTTAAAGAGATTATGTATTCCTCATTTAATGATTGGCACCCTTTTATTGAAAATCAATTGTTCCCAGCCAGAGTGACTAGCTTCTGTGTTGCTGCTTTTTCTCTATGTTTCTGTTTGTCTGCCATTGTCTGAATACCACATTGTTTGATAACTATGACTATGTACTTGGTTTTGAGATTAGGAATGGTGTGACCTCTTGCCTTGAAATTCTTCTTTAGTAGTGTTTTGCTAATCCAGAATCCCTTCCTCGTACATATACACTTGGTTATTAGTTTTTACTTATCTTTGAAGAATAATGAATGGATCTGCATCAGGGCTGCATTATACAATGATAAGGAATAGCTCATTTATAGATGAGAATAATACATCCCATTTACAGACATCCCTCATTTTATGGTACTTCTGTTTTTGTACTTCACCAGTATTGCATTAATAAATGCATTGAAGCATTATGGCATTATTGCATCAAGCAAGTCCATTAGTATCACTTTTCTAGCTGTATGTCCTCACTTCACCTTTTGCATCATATCTTCATAATTATCACACTATTTGGACCTCTTTTGCAGCCAATTGTGCTTTGATGCAATTTTCTACAACTAAACCCACAATATCTCCAAGGTATGCCTGTATTATTATATTTGAAAGCTAAAAAGTTAATACTTATCAAGATATTGCTAAATTCCAGTTATCGTTCATACTGCTGTGCACATAAAGGCTCATTTGAATTTCTAACCATCCTATGAGAAATGAAAATTTATCATTATTATTTTACCAAAGATACTGAGACACAAAATGTTAAGTAGCACAGATTGCTAATATGTTCTCAGCTTAAATGGTTATTTTAGAACAATAAATATAATAAAGCTAATCTAAAGATCTTATTGCATTAATTAAAAGGAAAGATGGTAGATCATTTTGCTGAGTATACTTTTTGAATTTTGCACAGCTTCTAAAAGTTTCTCCTTTTTGTTCACTTTGTATTTCTTGCTTCAAACCTACTATAAACTAAATTGTAAAGGAGTACATTCTCTCTTAGTGTGAGTTTGAATGATTGGTAGAGTTCAGAAGTCAATCTACCTGGTTTTAAATTCTTATTTTGCTATATTTCAGCCAGAAAAGTTAGTAAGTTAAGTGACTTTACATTTTTGCATTCATAGTGTCCTCTTTTACAAAACAAGAATAATTTTGCATTTTCATAGGTTGACTAAAAGTTCAAATGTGTGCTTTTCTTTAATCATTTTATTGGGAGCTTTCACAGATAGCATAAAATTCACAGTTCAATCAAATGAAGAAATTATATACAAGTGCTACCACCATCAGTTTCAAAACAATTATCTCTTCTTCAATTTCTTGATATCAGAACCACGTTTTCCCCTTCCTCACCATGCCCCCCCCCAAAACCTTATTTTTTTCTTTTTCTATTATAGCTTTTTTTACAATATCTTACACAATCCAATATATCCATAAACTTGCAATTTTGCTATTAGATCTCATTGACTGGGGATATACAGTCATCTATGTTATTAGGTCCCCAATCATACCCATCCATCTCTTCTCTCTACTTACCCTCACAGTAGCTCCCGTGAATCATTCTGAAAGATTATTTATCTTGACTTTCATGTCCCAAGTTACTTTCAATATACAAACTAGCACATACAAATCTAAAATGATTAATGCGGTAAAATAAATAAAACACAGAATAATTTAAGGGACGGACATATTAAAGAACTAGAGGATAGCTATGTGTTTCACCAGTGCCATACCACACCCTGGATTTATCATCTCTTCCCCGCGGCCCTTCTGTGAAGAACTGTCCAATCATCTAAAGGTGGGTTTGGGGTCTCTACTGCATCCACATCCCTTCGCATCAATCTGATTGCATGTTTTTGAACTTCTGATATTTCTTCCTGTTGACATCTCACGATCACACAGGATGGGGTATATCTTTCATGTATGTTTTGTTGCTTCCCTACTAGTAGGTGACTTGTTGAACTAGAAGCCTTTAATAAATCAGACATTATATCTTTTAATAGCTGGGCACTATCAGCTTTCTTCACCATTTTCTTATGCATTGATTTTGTCTTCAGCAATCATGTCACGAAGATGAGTATCATACAGTGCTACACTATTAGAACAAATCAGTCTTTTACTGAGGTGTGATCTAAGTAGGGGCCCAAAGTTCATCTGCTTCCTTATTGCATATATATATATATATATATATATATATATATATATTTCCTTTTTTCTCATCCTTCCCCACTATTATGTTTTCCAATTCTTCACCTTTCAGCAACTTCTCACAGATACAATTCAATTGATCAATCACCACCAGAAAAGCTATGCCTTTCTTGTCATCAATTTTAGAACACTTACTATTGTCCTGTACCTGTCATTGTTGACTTTCTGCTCGCCCTCCACTCCCATACCACCCAAGACCTGCCAGTCCAGTTGCTGTCTCCATAAAAGCGTATCTTGAATAAACACCAACAAAACAAAGCATAACAATACCCCATATGTATCGTCTCTAGTCTAACAGGGATCCTAACATACAGAAGATAAAATGTGTGTACATCAAAAGATTTCATTAAGGGAGTAATAAGAGAACCCACAGACTGGGAAAGATATTTAGTAATGACATATAAGACAAAGGGCTTATTACTAAAATCTACAGAATCTGGAGAGCTTACAACAAGAAAAAAATGAGAAAATGCTCTCGCTCATTAACCATCTAGTAAATGCAAAACAACTGTGAGATATGACCTAACAACCACAAAGATTGCCCAATTCAAAAAGAGAGAGAGAGAGAGCGTCAAATGTAGAAGGGGGTGTGGTGAGATCAGAACTCTCATTGATTACCAGTGGCCTAGTAGATACAAAACTGTGGAAGGAGATTGGGCAATACCTAAGATAGATGAAAATCAAGCTACCCATTTGACCCAGGAATTCCACTTCTCGACATATGCCCAGAAGAAAAAAGAAACAGTCCATGATCAGACATCTTGTCTCCAATGTTTGTCACTGTAAAGTTAAAAGTGCAAAAAATTTGGAGAGCCTAAATCTCAATCAATAGATGAATGGATTAAAAAAAATGCTGGTGTATACACAGAATGAAATATGATACATCCCCCCCCAAACAGTGATGGAACTATTAAACACCTCATCTCATGGAAAGAGTTCATGCTGAGTGAAGTTTGCCAAATACAAAAGATCAACTGCAACATGAGTCTGCTGAAGTAAATTCAGACAGCAGAACAAGCATAAGGGAAAATGCACACAACACACACTCCCAGGTTGAGGACTAGATATTCTGGCATGAGCCAGACCAAACCCAATGATTCATATGAGATCAAAACCAGACTCAGATAGTGCTTGTGCTGAATGGTATCTTTTCCCCTCCCCATCCTTATATGCCCTTAAGGCCCACAGAGGTGTGGGGAAAGAATAAAAATGATAATGGGGCGTCAGGGCACCAACCAACCCAAGTGGAGGGTATTATTTATATCTCCACAGGAAAGGGAGAGTGAGATCAAACTGCAGTCAGTAAATTTGCCAACACTTGAGGGCGACGTTTCTGCTCAAAGCAGCTCATTACCAGAGCTGACTGCCGAGCGGGCCTCAGCTCCAGACATGATGTCTTCTCCCTAGTTGACAGCGCTGCAGGGGACAGTCCTGAAGCTACAGCTTTGGGGGGAGCTCCTTGTCTGACCCACACACATGGAGCAAATTAAGAGGGTAGCGCGAGAGAACAGTGATGGGAGTGAAGCCCCAAAGTCCTGAAAATCCTGATCATACGTTCTGACTCAGGCAGTGCAGTTGGCACCTCATCTGACCTGGTTGGGATTACCCACAAGGAGCCAAGGTAATATCTAAAGGCATAACCTGGTGGTTGTGGGACACTAGACTAGACTGCTCCATCCCTGACTGTAGAAATAGCCCTGAAGACTTTTAAGATCTTCACTTTTCAGACATGAATGCTGAAGAATAAAAGTGTGCGAGTGTAGGTGAGTGGGGCCAGGATAAGGGAGCCCTGAGAGAAAGTGGGTCTGGACTGATGGTTGATAAAATATACTTCTCTGTATTAAACAGAGATATTCATCTGCTCTAAATGTGTTTTCAAGTATAAAATATTAGTTTTGTGCCGAGAATTTAGCAATTTTTGATAAATATTAGTTTTACAGATTTTTAAAAGAACAGTAGGAGCTCTAGAGATGTAGTGGATTATGCTGCTAAGGACAAGTCTGACAGTCCAAAACCACCAGTTACTCATCAGAAGCAAGGTATGTATATCCCAGGGAACAGTAACAATATTGGAAACACACCAGGGGCCCTACCCTGTCCTATGGAATCACTAACAAATTGGAATCGACTCAATAGTAATGAGTTTGAATTTTATTATTGTTGGTAAGATTTGAAACACGTATTTTGACAACTTATGTTCCTGCCACTATAATAAGAATTTGAAATATCCAAGAATATTAATATATGCAATAATATGCTAATATTTACTAACCTAAAACACCCTAATGCAACCTGGTCCCCATGATACCAACAGGTGACTTTTGGATATGAGCCTGTTCCCTAAGGCTATTTTTTATAAATCCAAATGGGTTTTGTATTGAATCCTGGTGTCATTCTACCTATGTGGATTTTCCCTTCCTGATACTTGTTAAAACTAACTAAAGAACACTAGACTATATATCACTAGAATATAGTGATGTGGACATCACTGCTCTCCGGTGGTGGGAGTAGGAGACCCAGCCCCACTGCTGGAATTGAACCTCTGTCCCAGTGGGCCGCAGTCCCGTGCACAACGACTACGCCACCGGGGCTCAGCCCAACACTGGAATATTTTTGAGAATGCTGTCCTACCCTGCACATTGGCCATATTGGTCATTTTGAAAAAGCATATGTTAGCTGGCACCCACACCTCAAATTGGCTTATAGGTGGTACAGCTCTTTATAACTCACTTCACAGCCCTGCTGTTATTTTTATTTATGCAACAAATTCCCACCAAATCATATAGATGCCATGCTATGATGGCCATGAAGGCAATGTTTTCTGAAACAATACCGTATCATGTATCGAGTTCTTCCTAGAGAAACACCTGGTGAAAATAACAACAGCAGCAATGCTATCAAACTGCAATTTTCAAAAGATATCCCGATTACTTTAAGTTAAACTAGGTGAGGCAAGTTTGTGCAGGTCAGCCAAATAAAGCTTTTGAAAGCCATAGAAAACATGTATTTCTGTAGTTTTGCTTTAAGAAAACACGGTCAACAGCAAAATCTGAGTTTTTATTTCCGTGACTAACAAGAGCTTGATATTGAGCTGTTTTTGATTTGACTCGATGTAAAGGTCCGAAGTTTGTTCTCATGAAATGAAGAAGACAGATATCATGGCATGAACTGTTCTCCTGGAGGAGACCTCGGAGGGTGATGTGATGCTGATCCTCCTGGGAAACCCCGTGGTGAGGGATGTGCATCATGGATTACTTTTCTGGGTGCATTGCAGCCTGGAGAGCATAATCTTTGCGCAGGAGGGACTTGTGTTCTTTATCATTGCAGGATTGATCTAAGGAACCCCTTCAGGAGATCAGATCAAATCCACTTTGGAACTTGGTGCCTACACTTTACTGCATTGGCAGGGAAACTTGATGTACTATATATAACCGTAACTACCTAAAAACTCTTAAATTTAGTTCACCAATCCAAATGTAAACAAAGTGAGTGAACACTCTATTAACATAAAAAATGGTTTGGACAGCCTCAAATGTCCATCATGTTTTACACAATTCTCCAGAAAGTGGTGTAGCACGAAAACATCAGCACTAATTTAATACCTACATTGTAATGCCAAGCAGCTTTGCAATGTAGTCCTCAGGGACTGTGGTTGTTGCACAACAGCATAAGCAAATCTTCCGACTGGGAATACGATTATAGAGAGGAGAGTTAGTTGGCAAGCCTGTTAGACGCTACATCCTCTTTTTCATAGACACCTCATTATTTATCATCCGTTCAGTCCTTTTAATTGCTCTGAGCAAAGATTTCTTTTTTCCATTTAGCAATAGGGACCAAACTCATCAATACCCAATTTAAGCAAGACACTCATACAGACAGCAGTGGAATTACTGCTCCAATGCTTTTCTAAATATCAAGATAGTTTGCTTTCTAAAACCAATTCTTTTCCTTTATTGCTGAATAACTCTTCTGATCCAGTGTTTCTAATTAACTAATTCAAAATCTGGGAAGACACATTTTGCAGTTGGTTTATGTATTTGTTAATTTTGTATTCATTTTCATTCATGAATCGCATACACACAAATTAGATCCATTGATTCAGTTATAATTGTAAAACAGTAACAAATGAGTTGTTTGCTAAGTATCAAGGTTACCTAAAATTTATTAAAAATACATATCTATTGCACTACTTGTCAAAAATTAAACTAGAAAATAAACAAAATATTTTTAGACTAGTATAATATTCATCAAAATTTTCAAAATATCATGTTTCTTATTATTAGCTAATAAATGAAATAAAAACGATACAAATAATACTATACTATCATTATGATCATGAATATAATTTTGCTAACAATGTGATGTTAAGCTTTGTATAATTTAACATTTACTTATTAGTTATAATTCATATTTTCTTAGCCTATTCTGAATCTACCCTTTAGTCATACAAGAAGTAGGAAGTAAAGCATAATTTTGCAATGTGTCTTTACATGTATTTTGGCATCATTTGAAGTTTTACATCTTTTTCAATTTAACTAGAGTGTGCAATATTAAATTACTTATTCTGATTGAGTCCTAAGAGCTTTATAAATGAGATTCTCATCTAAAATATCCTTGACTAAGCTATGATCATGCAGTGGGAATATTAAAATCATAATAAAATGTTAAATGCATAAATAAAAAGGAAAACATTATCACGTGAGCTTATTATACTTATTCCACTGATTAAGTGGAATAAATTCCACTGAATTTTTTCTTGCATCGCCTCTTTATAATAAGATGAAGGAAGAGAGATTAAATAATGTACAGCAAAATGTATTTTCTCACATAGTTAAACTGTCTTCTTCCAATGAGAAAAGACTTGTTGAAGAAGGGCAAAGGTAAATTCAAGAAATTTGTGGCTGATTAAGCGATGGGGTATGGATGTTTTAATTAAAGAAAGACATCAAAGAGCCCAGATAAATTCTTATAAACTAGGTGGCACAATTAGGAAAGTTATGCTTACTTCATGAGAATCTCTAGATATAAGCTGGCTTATTGCAATAAGCTAGAATAGACAAAATACAAGAACAACTTAAGAAAATATGTGCTCAGTAATAACACACCCATCCACCTACCTTGAACTCTTTGAAGTTCCAAAGGGACTCTTTTCACAGCATCTGTAAGATTTAGATAGTTCTAAATCTTTAACTGTAAAAGCATCACCGCTTCTTTAAAAGTGTAGGTTGGCTTGCATTAGGACAATCAAATGAATTATTATTTAAGAGTGTAAAAGTAACTGTGAGTGCTTAGGCTATGTCACATTCTGTGTTAAGTGATTTGCCAGGGATCATTGCACTTGCCATAAGCATGAGGTCTCATTAGCATTATCATTTTAAACGTGACAGAACTAAGACTCCAAGATTGATGTGAGTTTTCCCAACCAGACTAACTCAAAAACACTAGGATCTTTGTCTGGCATGCAAAATCATTTTAAAATGGTTAGCTCTATTAGCTCACACCGAGCTCAAAGAGTATGAGGAGTAAGAAAGCTTATTGGGCACACATCATGAGTTGGGCCCTGCAGTGGTAAGAAGGGTCAAGACAAGTCATGAGAATGATGACACATCTTGTTACTCATATTACTTAAGTCTCGTGATGTCTTCCTGATGACAAATCCTTCTGTGGGCTATCTTGGGATTTTTAAAGAGATACAGGGGAGGAGTGCCATATTTACAGGCATCCAAACAACCAAAAAGTTTTGGATAAGAACAATGCTTATGAATTGAGAATTGGAACTATAATATAATTGTTTCTGATCATTGATAAATAAAGAGAAAATAGTCATTAGAGATTCACTGCTCATCCTTTGGGACACTCATGGAAATAGTAGCAAATTTAAGACTAGAAGGACTATGAAACACAAGAAGGAACATAGAGTAACCACCTAGAACAAGTAAATTAATAATTCCTGTTGTACAGTTAATTATATAATAATACATTTCCAGCCAACTCCTTTATTATTCCCCAAAAATGTGTCTCAGTTTCCTGATGGATCCATGTATGAGGGTGAGTGAAGATACTGGTTACGTTTTCGGAATGCAGTAATTGTGAATATAATTAATTGTGATTGCCATACTTCTTGGTATAAAATCAGTTTTCTTAGATGCAAGAAGAGGGGGACTCACTACCTGCAAAAGTGCCAGGAGTGAAGGATACCCTTTAGATCTTGAGATCCCTATGCATTGAGCTTCCTTGATCCCGGTACTGTTTTCACCCCATTGGGACCGTGGAAGAGCAATTGCAGAAGAATGAGAAGCCAGAGCATGACTCAGAGCACAGCACACTGTGGGATCTCCCAGGCCACAGAGCAGGTAAAGCCAAATTATTTCATTCAGAAGACTGGCTTTGTGGAGGGGAATGCTTGTGATGTACTAACTGTGAAATCGCGGTTTGCTGAGCCAAGGAACCTTTGAGATGAGGCTTGCCCGCGAGGCATTTATTGGTAGTTCCAAAAAAAATTTGTAACATTAAGTAGGGGAGAGACTAGGCCAAGATTCTTACAGCCAGAAAAAAGACTGCTTATGGACAGTATAGGAAAAATGGGAGAAATTGCCTGACTGGGCATTTGTTCTGAGCATTTCTACCTAAAGTGCAATCTGTTAACTTCACTAATAAAAACCATTTCATGAGCATTATCTGTTAGCTGCTTGGCCATTAAAATGAATCAAAAAACCCAGCAGAAAAATAGAATGTGGGAAGAGTATGGTCCCATGAGAGGAATGGTTGTGTTGCAATAGCTTTCAGAAGGCTAAAAGGTGGAGGGATGTCTGACTTCTTCACTGAGGCAATCAGCTTTGGGAGTTAGAAGAGATTATATGACTTTGTAGTAATCCCTCATGAAGTGACTATCCCAGGGAGGTTAAAAACTCTACTCACTCATTGCCATCTAGGGTATGCTGACTCGTAGTGACCCCGTAGGACAAGGTAGCACTGGCCCTGTGAGTTTCCAAAACTCTACTTGTTTATGGGAATAGAAAATCCCATTTCTCTCCTGAGGAGTGGCAGGTGGTTTGGAACTGTGGGCTTTAAGGATAAAAGTCCAATAGTCACTCTGCCGGCATCCATGGATCCCTCCAGATGTGTGACTTACTGCTTTTTAATTATCATAGGACTTTTCTGTTCAGTGCAAATTGCTGTGTGTGTATGCACGTTGCCAGGAAAGATCTCTCTTTTGCTACTCCTTCCCGATTTTTTGCTTACCATTTTCTGCCAGGAACCCATATTACAATCCTTATATCTGCTTTCTTGAGTCTCAACAGCACAGAATTGTCACATAAAAATCACCATATCAAATTAGTGCATGACACTATGAATGCATAAAGTATTAGCAGTGATAGCTGACAATGTCATTTTGTAAGAGTTGTATGTATATTTAGTTGGTACTTACTACATTAAGTGAAAAAAAATTCAGCTATTCTTCCAATATGTTATTATTAAGAATAACTACTCATTTAAACCTTACATACTGCATGAATATAAGTATGCAATAAGAATTTGTTTTCAAGTCTTTCAGTGTCAAATCCTTTCAAAAGAATCAATCTATAGTCATTAAAACCTATAAGAAAAAAAATAAACATGACCACTATTCCCAGTGCTTAAGCAATGGCTTAGTAAAGACTGACTTTGAAAAAGATGAGTTCACTTACTATTTTAATTAATACTGATAAATTAGCAAAAAAAATAAGGAAAGAAAAAAGATAGGGAGTGAGTTGGAGTTAAGTGGAAAATGTGGAAAGAAAGTAAAGGAGAAATAGTTAACAAATTTTATATTATTTTTATTTTTTAAATTGGTAAAATTCGACATGTTGCATCTCATGTTCATAGTCCATCCTTATCCCTAACCACAGTATTTAAAAGAATTTGGTCTTAATATGTATAATTATAAATTTGGGGAAAGTTTATATAAAGTTTGAACAAAGTGAAGATATAAGGAGATTAAGAATGGACTTTTCTTTTCTTGTTTTGGCCTAGGGAGCCTTTCAGAAATGGCTCTAGTCTATATCATGAGATGAGAAAACTAGAGGAAATAATATTGGTTCAGGTTTGAGTTCTATTTTTCACTCATAAAAAGCACTCAGAATATAGTTGTCCTTTGGAATGCATTCTGTTACACTCATAGAAAAGACCATTTTTCTAGAAAGGGTATTTCCCAATTAAAAGTAATATTGGCACCTTAAACTATAGATATTGATTTTTTCAATAATTTTAAAGCTTATTTTAAAATAGATGATAAAATCACTCTCAACAAGTGAGTGAGGATATTTGGAAATTCTTTAAGCTTTTAAAATATTATGTCTTGACTTTAATGGAATTACTGTAATTACTACACTTCCTTTTGAAATTTGGGAAGCTTTCTACTCCCATAAAGCGTTACAACCTTGGGAAGCTACAGGCAATCCTGCTATGTGCTACAGGGTCACTCCGAGTGACTGCCATTGACTTGATGGTAATATGTGCTTGCCTCTTTTGTTTGGAATTTAATATGTTTGTCGTTGATGCTCATATCACTACTTTGAAACTTAGCTATATATGTTTAAAACTATGGAAGCCCAAAATATGACTTTGATTTTTGTTGTTGTTAGTCTCATATGTCTCTGACTGTGTGACTGGTGGATTTGAACTACCAGCCATGTCATTAGCAGCCCTGTGCCATGTCTCACAGGATGACCAGTGCTCTTTATCCTAAAGAATAGGGCCCAGTTTCTAAACACACATTTGTAGGGCATAATTCAATACTTAACAATTTGGGTAATGCATGAGTAAAGAAGAAAAGTCAGAATGGCATTATATTAATGGAAATGTATTAAGCGAATGCTCAATGAGAAACTATCCTGTGCCAGCACTTTCTAAGTGTTCAAGATTTATTGCACAAAGAGTCAAATACTTGCATAATTTTTGTTCTAGTAAAAGAGACAATAGTAATAAGGTAGATAACTGCCATCAAGATAACTCTGACCCACAGTGATGGCTGAACAAAAAAAATTGCTGTCTTCCATTGTCCTCATGTTCACCAGTAGTACAAAGTCTGAAATTATGGGTTCCTTGCTAATTTATCTTATGTAGGGTCGCTCTTTCCTTTTTTGGCCTTTCATTTTACCAAAGTTGGTAGTAATTTATTTCTAAGAATCAATGCGTGACTAGTTCCAAGGAGTTAGAGACAGAAAATATCTCAAAATGCCCAACTCTTCAACATTTCCTCTGTCCCATTTCCTCCTCAATGTACTCTCTCTCTCTTCAGTATATTCCCTCATGGCTCTAGATTCTGCAAATCATTGCAGTGTTCCAAAGAAACTTACAAAACTGAGGGAATATCTCAAGTAGTTTTGCATTCTGTTTAGTCCAAAATTCAAGGATAAGGGAGATATCAGCCAGACATAGGATACAGAGCCAGAAAGCAAAAATGTCCAAAAGTCACAACATGTTTTCTTACTTCGACAAAAACTTAGAAAATAGAGGTCTGGCTTCCCAGTATATATGACTGTACCATTCTATATAAGACAAGAGTATGGTTCAGAATGGGAGTCTTAAAGATATCCACAAGTAAACAAAGCAGTGACTGGTTCGGCCCATAATCTCCCCTAAAGTCAGGTCTCAAACTCAACCTACTCCCCTCCATCAGCATAGTAGTAGAGCATGACCTCCAAATAATACCAGAGCCATAGGCATAGAAAGTTCAGAACTGTACATATCATATAAGGAGCCATCATTTGAAGGGCCACATTAATTGAGCATAACTCAGGCCTCCCTTAAGCTCTTTTAGTCATTAACCCATTCATACTCAAACTGAGAGAAGGCTATTCCCTTGAACTGAGTGTCACCCAACGAATAAGCATAATACTATATTTTCTCCAAACAATTTGTACATTTTGACCTTTAACTATGATTTCTGATTCATTCCTTTTGTCATTTATTTTTGCTTAAACTTTTTTACCTTGGTCACAGACATCAGTTTCAGCTACTGTGCCAGTCCAAATTGCTGATGAAAAGAACAGCCTAGCAAGTGCTTCTCCCTCTGACAAGTGTTTCTCCTTCAGTCCATTCTCATTCTCATTGGATGGATTTATCTAGGTAAAGACTAGTGGACTATCGAGTCCAGTAGTTCAGCTCTAAGTGCTAATACTTATATTAACAGTCTACTGCACTGATTTGATATGGTTCTTATGTGAAAATTCTTTCCTAAAGATATTCAAGACTAGAGTATTCACAGTCAACCCCTGTTTTTCTAGATGAGGAGAATGTATAATCCATTCCACTTGGCCCTTAGGAGTTCTCCATCTACATTAAAGGATATGTGACTGTCCTTGCAGTTGACACTCCCAGTTGCATCCCTGGCCATTGAACTGTAGCATCCTGCAGGAAAACAGCAATTTCTGGTGATGCAGGGAAGAAATATACCATGGGACCGGCATTGTCTCCCACTCCCTCATCCCCAGATCATCCTGCAATTTGTACAAATCGCTCTAGTAGTATTCGTCCCTTTGACTCCTCATGTTGAGCGTGAGGACACATTTTTGAAGGTCTGAGATCCAGACCCTCCTGCCTTTATCTTTCCCTCTTTGGGATAACAAATGTTTCAACTACTCATTTCAATTTTCTATCAAACCATTACGGATGTGCTCTACAATATGATATGGCCATCTAATAGGACATTTCTTGACCCAGTGCTACACTGTGTATGTAATGTGTGTACCTTAGTCTGAGTCGATATAACTTGCTGGCTCAAATTTGTACAGTGTCTTTTTTTATAACACCTTGATGATGGTTTTTTTCTAGCATCCGCCTGCATGCAAAGCTCAGTCCTGAGTGTGTATTCATTTGAGGATCCATTTATTGTCATGTAATGCCACTGGCATTACTTGTTTGACATAGAACAGTTGCTAGCGACTTCATGGGCCTTCCTTCCCCCTGGGGACACTGCCCTATCTGCAGTCACTGTTTCTTGCTGACATACAGGGCAGTACTTACAGGCATTTTGTGCCACAGGAGGTATAGGAGAGATGTGCCTAGATTCAGGCCAACTCTGAATCATTGCACCACCACAGTGTTCATCATCTTATGGACCCAAGTGACCACCTCACGGGAGAGCACTACCATGTCTGTTTGCTGCTTCCAATCACCTCCTGTTCCAGGGAAGGGAATTCTTAGGATGGGTATCAACATACCATACTCTGATGTGCCTTTAAAAACTAGTCATTTTATTGGAGTTCTTACAAATCTTATGACAATCCAGAATTCAGTAGCATTAAGCACACTTGTACAGATGTTGCCATTAGCATTTCCAAGGCAATTTCTTTCTACTTGAGCCCTCGGTCAGTTCCTCTATTTTCCCCTCCCTCCCTCACCTTTCCATCCTTTTGAATCCTTGTTGTTATTTTGTGTCCTGTTGTCTTCCTTCACTCACCGTTCCTCCTCCTGGGATCGGGTAGGGGCTTGTGATGGGCTCCACTTTTTTCCCTCCCCTCCTCATGATATTGCTACTCTCTGTAGTACTTTCCATAGGTCCTGACTTCTCAAAAGTGTTCCTTGCATAGTCACATTTACAACGCCTATGTACATGAACATATAGCAGGCTCTTAGCCGCTATCCATAATCCATATTAGCCATCCATAATCGAGGAGAAAATCCAAATATGGGTCCCTTCAGTGTCTACATCTTTCATTAGAATATCTGGGAAAGGCTTTTCAAACTTCTGCTCTTAGTGCAGCATCTTTCTATATCTGATGCTGTCCATATACTCTGAAACTGCTATCTGTCAACTAAACACCTTATGCTGGTCAGCAAAAATTTGTTCATAGGCCACTGTCCATGTAGCAATGGACTCTGGAAGCTTCTTAACTGGTTATTATTAAGGAAACTACAATGTTCATGGATACAGCGGGTGTCACAATGCATTTCCTTAGTAGTCTGCTCCTATAGGAACCATTTCAATTTTATTATAGAACTATTTGGAGCACCACCTTTCTTATTTGAGTGTTTGTTCAACATCACCCAAGACATTTTGGGTATCTCAGGTCACAGGATGATTTTATCTCCTTTTGTCATTGGGCACTCTCACTGTCCAGTATCTGGCAAACAATTTTCAAATGTTGCAGCTTTGGACAACTTGATAAACCAGAATCCCAATGATTGTGATAGGAAAGTGTTCTTAGCTTTTGCCACACACTTCAGTCTAGATAAGTGTGCCTTTCAGGCACCTCCAAAATACTGTCTGAATATGTACCATAAGAGCCCAAAGTCAAAGAGAAAGTAATTGTTTTCTGTAACTAATATTTAGCTGGCTGTTGTTCAGGCCTCAATTCAAATGCAGTTTTCTTATGAGTAATTTAGTCAATGGGAGCTAGAGCTATTCTCTGATATTAACTACGACCATGTCCTTAACAGATAAAACCATGGCTAGCACTACTTTATTTAGGAGTCCATATGTCACTGTCTGTCTTCACCGGACATTGGCCTTTTTCATACTTAAAATTCATACAGAGAATTTGTTGGCATTAACACTTTAGCCTTTCAACCAGATATGCTGTACTCTTTGAAATTAGCAATCTGAGTGGTTCATTCCATTCTACTTCTTCTCATTTAGTATGCCCAATCAATAAGAGCCTGAGGGAAGACTTAAATTTCCTTCAGTTTTACAAGACCAGGTAGAGGGAGTGTTTCTGATCAGACAAAATATTTTATTATATCAATAATACATACAGGTAAGGGAAATGAAACTACTTCAAATAAGATGTTTAAGTCTTCCAATCTCATTCAAAATTTCACATTAGTTCCATCAATAGTTGCATCTTCATATCCCCTTATTGGCATGTTTGAGCATTAAATGTCAGTGGATTCTTGTGCATAGGAATCCCCAAAAGTTCTCTTCTCCAGTCTCATACCATTTTACCCACATATTTGCATATGGCCTTGGGTCTCAACTAGTTAAATCTGCTTCACATGGTTCAAGGTGGGAATTCTCATCATTATATACCACCTGGCATGGCTGACTACAATGCACTTGTTTAGACCTCCATAATGTTGGCAGATCATAGGAGTTTGTACTTGCAGTGGAAGTAATAACTTGATTCAGTGCTATGATTTACCCCTAACTTATTTTTCACTCCCATTTCTGCTACTATTAATGACATAAACTAAGTAGTTTTATGTCCTGCATTTTCCTTACCACTCCATGTGTCTGTAGGCATCCAATAAGGCATTTCCAAAGGCTTCAAATCCTCACCTGCTCATTCATTATTCATTGAATATATTTTGCCTTAGGTAATGGATTGCAATGGAACAACTGCTTTAATCCACAGGTCTTCATTTTCCCCTGAAGAAAACAAAGATTTCTTATTCTCTCTTTTATATCTGGTTTCCAAAAAACACACACTTTCTATTGAGTCAGGACTGTGCTATAAGCCCCACCATCCTGACACCACCTGCAGTCATACTTTTTTGGTAAGAATCAATACCAGACTTGTCTCAAGGAGTCAGTGACTGAAGATGTCCCAAATGTGGAGCTCTTCCAGGATGCTATTCTATTCCATTCCTCCCACCCACCCTCATGCTTTTCCTTTGAGTATATTCTCCTCCATCACTGGAAGAGATTCATAAGGAACTTCATACACAAGAAAAACATCCCAATTCAAGTTCAGAAGCCCCTTTTCTGACGCATGCAGGCACATACAAGGAAAATCACAGGCTGATGGGAGAGAAGTCTTGTAGATCCAAAGGTGATGGAAGCATCTCAAGGCTCTGGCAGGCCTCAGTGTAGCCCACCAGCAAGAGGGTAAGAGCAAAGAGAGTGGGGAGGGGAGTGGTGAGTCTCCTAGGCCCTCCTTATGAGAAGGCCATGCCTGCAAGGAGGCACCATCAAGCTAGGACCTGACTGACAGGCTAGACTCCACCCCTACATTTGTATATTTTCAAATTGACACAAAGTGATATAACTACCACACCTGGATTCTGCAATTGACTACAACATCCAATAGAAATTGCATACTGTTGATTCCAAAATCAAAGAGACAGGTCAAGCAGAGGTGGATCAAATTCAGGATACTGAGCCAGAAGCCTAAAGTGAAAAGCCAAAAGTCACAGCAGAAAATTCTGCTTCTACAAAAGTTTGGTCAGGATAATAGATATCTGGATTTCCTGGAGAAGTGATGGAAATAGAACTCTATGGTTATACTATTGTATACCCAAAGAAAACATTGCATATCAAACAAAACTAAAATGACATTTTAAGGATGTCATCAAGGAAGCAGAGTGTGGCCTGCTTCATATCCAGTACAAAAGTCCGATCTCAAAGAGTTCATCATGTAAACAAAGGATGAGGCGCTTCTGACATATTCCATCAAGGTCAAGTCTTAGTCTCACCCCACTCCTATATATCCACTTATTAGAGGAAAACCTCTGAATGAGACTCTAGCCAAAGGTGTAGAATGTTCTGAACCATATAATATAAAGAACTATGTTTGGAAGGACTGGATGAATTGACTATAACTCAAAATATGATGTATTGCTCTGGAGACTGATTCTTTTTGATGACTCATGACCACGGAGTCAGATGATAATTTGCTGCAACCTTTGGGATTTTTATTGACTACTATAACATGATAGATCAATGAAACTTTCTTCATAATCCATCTTAGTCTGAAAGTTCCCGTTTAATCTTTCTACTTTGGATGACCCTTCTGGTATGTTCTCAAATCAGTGGCATACCTTCTACCATGGCATATCATCATGGTAACATTCAAACTACCACAAAATAACAAGCTGACAAACAAGTGTGGTACATATTAAAGGGGTGCATTTTTATAGCATATTAATGTGGGGTAAGAGCTACACTGTGTGGCTAGTTAGATATAGATAGATAAAGAAATGGAGCCTAAAGAAAAAAATGATGGAATGTTGAGAGTATGATATTAATTTAAAAATAGAAATAATTTAGAAGGTAAAATTTATTTTTAACTGCAACAGTAATGAGGAGGACAAGACAGAACTGAAGCTGCATAAGCTTTAGATACACATAGGATAGCGGACTTTCTGGAATTAGATTTAAGGTGTATGAAAAGTAAGAATCTTTCTAAAATGTTCCCTTGAAATTTTAATAAAGCAGGTATTGTGGAATGAATTTTATAAAATTCATTTACTTGTAATAGGACTTATGACTTATAAACAAGATAAAATAGAAATGTGCTCAGTTTCATTTAACACATTTCTTAGGTTATGCTAAGATCAGTCAAGCTGGGAAAATTAAGAAGACTCCTTCCTCTCCAGGAAACTATCGTGGTTGTGCTAGTTCAGAGGTGCTGATGTAGCATAGCTAACATAGAAGAGCAAAGTATTACATGTTCATGAGGAGAGGACCACCCAGTGAATCTCATTGTTATTAAGTGTATAAGAGAGTCATTTAGTCTCCAGGTAAAAGGAGAGGCACACATTTATGAGGCATAGGACTGATAGTTCCTTGATGCTTCCTATCATTTGATGTCTCATTTTTTACTTTACCATTTTTGTTCAAATGAGGACAATATACATCAGAGAAGGGACTTGTTAAAAAACAGAACTATTGATGTATTTGAAAACAAAATTCATCCCACTTGAATCCAGTTTCAGGGCCTTTTAAGTACCAAACCTTTCTTTATTAAAAAAAATATTTTAAGAGAACAAGATATTTGAGTATGGAGAAAACTCAGCAATAAATGAAAAAGACAGTTGATGTAGTGAATTCTAATCATGCACTATATATTCTCATGTTAAAAAAAGAAGATGCAGTCGTCTCACTGACTGCCTAAGGAGATCAAGCTCAGATCCTAAGTAACGTGAGGAAACTGATTGAGCATTTACTTTGCGCATATACTATTATAAATGCTTCACATTAATTATCTTTTTTAATCACCAATAACAAGAAGGCTATAATCCACATATTTTGCAAGTCGCACAGAAACCGATGGATATCCACATCATGATTTCCAGGGCCTGAAGGGATGGAAGACAATTAGAGTTGCCAGAGCAAGTAGATTTGGAATCAAGCTTTTTAACTAGTTTGTTGATACTACTTTCAGTAGAGGTCACATTTAAGTGAATGTTTGAATATAATAGTGTCAGAAAATTTTAACCCAGTGTTTTTATTCATTCAATCTCTTATTTTGGGAAAATAAAGTTTCTTAACAGCATAATATCACTCATTCATTTAGTATCCATGGATTAATTGTGGTTGCAATGGCAGAATTATTATCTATGACAAAAATAATAGAACCCACAAATGTAAATATTTATTATTGGAGCACTTACAGAAAAATATTTAAGCCCTTCAAATGAAGTAAAGAACTAAACCTTTTTATTTAAGGACACAAAATATTCCACACAGAAAAAAAAGCAACAGATGAGTCTGAGGTAAGACTAAGCATGGCAAATCCCAAGATGAGCCATGGTGCAGCAGAACTGGATGAATTAGGAGTGTTGTATACAGGGACATCCCAAAACTCCAGTAGTCAGATTACTGAGGCCTTGATGACCCTGGGCAGGACTTTCAACTTTATTCTGAGTAAGATGTGAAACTAATGAACAATTTTCATCAGAAAAGTGACATTTGATGTAGTGAGCACTGTGAGGTGTCTTCTGAACTCCCTTAGAAAATGGAAATGTTTCCAGATGAAACCCTTAGCTCTCCATTGTGTTTTAGAATTACTTTTTTTGGGGGGGGGGCATCACTGCCCTCAGGTGGTGGGAGTAGGAGGCCCAGCCTTTGCTCCTGTGGAGCTGGAATTGAACCTCCATCCCAGTGGACTGCAGTCTAGTGTACAACCACTACGCCACCCGGACTCAGCCCTTAGAATTACTTTTACTGAAGAGAATTGTCTTGCCCAAGGCATGAGCCATTCCTGGGGAATCCTGACAATTTGATGGGTTACAGAGTCAGTGCTTCTGTCTTAATTTGGGAAAATTATGCAAGACCATTACAATTTTAGCTGAGCCCTTTATTGAGTCTAGCTACACTATTTTTAATCTTCCTTCTTTTCCCAATCCTGTTTTCTTATTTCTCTTCCATCAGTGATGATTTCAAGACACTTTCTGAAAATTATCTTTATGCACAATACTGTAACATCCCTCAGAATACAACCAGCAATATTTGAATTGCTTTTGAAAAGACTCACAGAATATCTAGAATATTTATTATAGATGTCCCAGTGTGGATGAGAAGGAATCAATCATGTAATATGGCCCATCTAGCCATAATTCTTTACATAAGTATTAAAATTCTGGATTCTATGCATGTGGTTATGATCTGTGTTTGAGGAAGTTCTCTGTTACAGGATCAAGGTAGGATTAAGTCCTGATCTAAATGGAGAAAGTGAACCAAGTCACACCCTTTGCTTCCTTGTGAACATTGTTGAGATTACTTTAGTAAAAAGTGTCACTTAAGATATGATCCTTTTTTTCCCATGGGGGTAGGGCTGGCTAAAACAAAAACTGAAATTCCATCAGAGGTATTCTATTGTATATGAAGCATCTGAGACCAGAGATAAATCTCAGGGACTATTGGAAAAGCACATCTGCCTAATGTGGAAGACATCTGAGATTAGAAGTGCTAACACCAGAAGCAGCAGAGACTGTGGCATTGAAACTCAAAGGAACAGCTCTGAAACTAAGGGAGAACTTCTCCTTATCTGGTCTGACACTATGGGACTGTGGGACAGTGACTAGCAAATTTGGATCCTGAGTCACAGATGCAGACATCAAAGGGTCACATGACTCAAAGGCTGAGCCACAGAGAGAGATATGAGAGGTTTTGCTGTGGACTTTATCCCTAGTTTTTACTGATCCTGATTTGTGGTATTCTATGTGACTTAGGTAACTCTAGGCAACTTACCTAGTGGGGACCACTAGTTGTATAACGGCTAAATGTAAAGCTGCCATCTACACAGTTGGCAGTTAAGAACCTGTAGCATCTCTCAGGATAAAGAATGAACTTTTTACTGTCATAAATAGTTACAGTTTCAGAAAGCCACAGGGGTCACTGTGACTTGATGGCAGTGAGAGATTAACTTCTTTAATAAACATTTTTAAGCTCAAGTGTTGTATCTGACTTCTGGGTAGCTATTTCAATGAATTATTGAACCCAGCACAGGTGTACCATAACATAGAGGAGTGGTTAGTGTCAGCATAGGGTAAAAAAGGATAGGTCATGTCTGACCCTTGGCTCTTAGCCATACAGAAGCCAGAGGAAGTCAGATAACATGGCTCAATGCTGATAACTGTAATGGAAGAAACAAAGTTGGAAATAAACTAAAGTAGCTTAGAGAGGGCATAATAATGAGCAGGTCAAAAGACATGGCAATATGCTTAGAATAGGTTTATTTTAAATATTGATATAGTATTATTTATAAACAATTGGAAGTGGTGTGTGGAGAAGAGTTCAAGATGGCTACAAGGTTTTTCAAAAGAACAACTGATAAATGATCAGAGGTTTTCTATTTACTTTTTGGTAGGGTACATAGTTGTGGCAAGAAATGAAAGCAAGAATTTTCATTTTAAACTTGCTTTAGAACCTAATAATTAGAGTATTGCTTTGATGTATTAATAAATTTCTTCTCAATTTTGCTTTACTGAAATACAAAGCTATCACTCATCACCCGATGTAGACATTGAAATTGAGCAGCACTTGTCTCACTGTCATCAATTAATTCCAATTAATTGTTTGACCCTATAGCACAGAAAGAATTGGCCTTGTGGATTTCTGAGACCATTAATCTTAATGAAAGTAGAGAACCTCTTCTTTCTCCCTTGGGGTGGCTGATGCTTTCACACTGCTTTTCTTGAAGTTAAATACCTCTAAATACTCATATAACCCCTTTGCCACCAGCACTCTTTTAGAGACACCTTTCTTAGTTATTAACTGAGTCAACTGATTCTCTGCCATGCTGTGGTTTCATTTACCCTGTTTTTCTTCCAACAGTAGAGAGGGTAAACATCCTGTGGATAAGAGAATATCAAGAAAACACATCTGATCCCCATTTCCTTAGCCTGCAAGGGAAATGCAATGCTTCTTCTGTATTCCATTGCTGAGACTGTAACAAACCCAGTCAGAAGTAATATGGGGGCAGGGCTACTGGAAGATGTAGCCCCTGGTTTGATACCTCTCTTACCAATTCAATAGTCAAGGGAAAAGCAGAGATCATTAGTCTTCAGCAAGGAGTCTATGTTTCAGCTAGCTCTTGTCTGAGATTCTTGTTACATATCCAGTTGGAGATGTGAGAACACAATTTAATAGATAAATATGTAATTGAGTCTAGATATTTGTGATGAGGAAGTAATTTAAGGAATCCTTACCCTCTCTGTGGGAGAAAGATTGGTTTCTACTATCATTACAATCTAAGAAACATACAGGGGAATTTCTACTCTGCCCCGTGGACATTAAATCAATGGCAGAGTTGAGTCAGAGTTGGCACCAGAAGAAATATGGCTAACGAGTGGAAAGCTGAAAATTCTGAGCCCGCCAGAACTATGTCTGTATTTAGAGTAATGCAGATAAATAGAAATGATACAGAGGATCTAAAAGAGTTGTCACTGAGGTGAAAGAGAACATAGTTTTTGAGAGGTGGCGCAAGGTTAAGGTCGTAAAGTTATTTCAATGGTTGAAATTGAGCTATTTTCATAAAAGCAGTAAATGATGTCAGCAAACATTTAGAATAAGTTTGAGAATTTGATCCATGAGAACTAGAGGGAGCAGATATGACACCTTTTGTGAAATAGTACATAGGAGGGAATATTTATATAATCATACTTCCTAAAATTAGAGTCTGAAATAATTAGCAAATCTATGTTAACTTGCTCTGACTTTTATAGAATTTCAGGGTATAGGCAAGTTTTTTTTCTTTAAAATCATTTTATTGGAGGTTTGTGCAAATCTTATCATAATCCAGACATCCATCCATAGTGTCAAGCACTTTGTACTTTTGTTGCCTTCATGATTCTCAAAGGATTTGCTTTCTCCTTCAACTCCTGGTATCAGGTCCTCATTTTACCCCCTATCTCTTCCACTCCCCCTCCCTCCCTTCCCCATGATAATTTAGAAATCATTATTTTTCCATGTCTTACACTGACTGATGTCTCCCCTCACCCACTTTTCTCTTTACCATTTCCTAGGGAGGGGACAAGATTTTAGAGAATTTGCTTCAGGATTTGTTTCCTTTCCAAATTTTCCAGACTTGGATAATTTGACATTATCATGCACAATTTGACATTAAAATATTTGGTGATATTTTAAAAGGCAAAAGTAAGAGAATGACTTACTTAATATTCAGATTATATGACTATGACTTCTAAATATATGACAACTGAATCCCTGTAGTTCAGGTTCTATAACTAAAATCTGGTCAAATTGTGATTTGTCTGCACAGAACTTAGTAGACAAATACTGTTCTTTCTCTTTTTTCAATCCTCTATGCTCTGAACTTAAGGAAGGTAAATCATCTCACTTCTGAAAATGTCCAAAATTGCTGTGGGTGGAGATGAATGACTGAGATACAGGAGAGGGGCAACAATTGACCATCTGCAGACTGAGGAAAATGCTCTAACAACTTATGATGTAATTCAGATAGTAGTGATTGTATAACTTAACCCTTATTTTTACTTGAACTTGCAACAGGTAAAAATATTTAAAAACGTGAATAGTCTCTTCCAAGACTTGACTATTTTCACCAATATAATATCCAAGCTTAGGACTCTAAGGAGTTTAAAAAAACCAAAACTAAATTCACTGGACTCATAGCAAAGAAAAAAATGTATGACAATGATGGTTCTAATGAAGTTAGAGAACATTAGTGGTTCCCATAATAATTTATGACATCAGTAGAACAGTAAAAATAGTAACTCTATCTAAATACATTTGCTCAGTAGCTTCTAGACATTTTGGGAATTATTTTTAATGACAGAAACCTTATATCTGTTCTCTTTTAGCACAACATTTTCCTTTCCCCCATCTAAGAAAACGTTTGTGATTTATCCTTAGATCAGTAATATATATAGCTGATGAAGGAACATTACTTTCAAAGGGCTTGGTCGAAATAAACATTATCTGATTTTGGAAAGATAAAGCAAGACACGAATAGACAGTGAGAGGAACATTTTTATTCTTGCTTCATTTCACTGCAAATCTTGGAAACAATTGAAACAGAGTAGGGAAAAAAGATATTCAGGGACAAATAACCCTCCTACAATTGAATACAAAAGCTTCTGACAGAGAAAAGTGTTATTAGATTGAAAATGTTCCTGGCACTCTTTTTTTGATGGGCTTTGACAGTGTGTGCTCTTGGGTAAAAATTATGGCTGAAGAATCTTGGCTCATTAGCACTCCGTCTAGATGAAGTGTCAATATGATGATTGTGAGAGATTTTTCTGAAACAGAGCTATTTGAACTTGATTAAGAAGGAATTACAACAAATTGGAAGTGGCATAGATTTTTATGTTGTAAATCCTGGTGCTTTTCAATTGCTGGAAAGGACGGATGCTATTCTTGTGACACTTGTTCATTGCCTTTTATTCCTCCCTGCATCTGCTAACTTTTCATGCTACTTTTACTGCATCTGGGGTGACCAATATTTACATTTGCTATGTTAAAAATATTTTCCTTCAAATAATGGTATATGCACTTACAGAAAGAGTCACTCTATTTACAATAATAATTCTAGTAGTGGATACTGCAATTAGATATCTAAGAGACATCTGGCTCTGTGTGTGTTGACTATACCATCTGTCTTCTTGTCAGAACATTAAACAACGGCTTAAGTAATTTTGAAATCTCTGTGCTTTCATATGACTTTTATTTCTTTTTTCTTCATTGGACTGCTTCCCATATTAGCTGTAGTAGATCATTGGTCTCAAAATGGACTGATAATTCAAAGCTGCAGAGTGGAGTCTGGGATTTGGGGTTTTAAAATGAATCAACTGAGATTCCCTAACTCAAACATATTCAGAAAGAAGTTCTGTAAATGAAAGGTAGCTGGGACCAGCAACTGTTCTGTAGAAAAACCACAGTCACAAGACCACACTCGGAGCTATTTGCAACAGTGAATTTTCTTAAATAAAATCACATCCAAGCAGCAGTATTTCTAAACAGACGGTGACTCCTAACTGTGCTCTAAAATTAAACTGCATTAAAACTCCATTCATTCTAAATGGACACTGTACTGTAGATGTTTTCTACTTTAAAGTCAAATTCAAATCATTGTCATTCTAAGAGCTAAGCAGCTTTAATAACTTCTGTCACATAGTGAAGATTAGTGTATGCCAGTACTTTATATAGGATTGCAGACAAAATTTGAGGAAATGCTTTCTTTTCACACTTGGTTCATCTATAATATGACAGGAAAAATAATTGTTGGAGTCATATTGGCTATCCACAAGATGTAGTCCTTATTGCAAGTTTCAACCTCCTTGAAGGCTGTGGCATGTTATTGATTAGCCCACTGCTCAGAGAAAACAGCCATTTGGAGATGTTTAGATTTGTATGAAGCTTAAACAGTAGAAATCAATATTGTCTGTCAAAAAATTTTAAGATTATTTAAAAAAGACAAGGCACTCCATTGTTTTACTCAGAAAATATATGGCTTATTAGTGAATCAATCCAAGAGAACCCCGAGGGGGGCTCTGGGGGCATTTATGTGTTTTTAGCATTATAACTTTTCCTCCCAGAAACAGGAAAGACACAGTTACAAAGTTCACAAGCCTAATATGATATGAAGCCTAATATACTGTTCAATGAAAAATAAAATACTAATTGAACAGAACTGAGGTCTTTTTACTCATATTTCAGTACTTATAACAGATACAAAGAAGATATAATATCATAACTAAACTCCAAATATTGGCATGCTATACCTGCAAAGCGCTTTTTTGTTTTGAATACTTTCACATTGTCTCAAATTCTGAGTAAGATATTCTTATTAGCAATTGCAGATTTACCTCTTCCAGTGTGTGTTTACTCCAGGTGTTTAAATAATGACTTTTAAAAATTCCTTAGCGCTATGTTTTATATATTGTGAATTTCTTTTCTAAAGCAAATGCCCACTATGCTCATTATTTATCTGCAACGTGTGTTTTGAAGATTTTAATTAAATACCAGTAACACTTTCACATTTTTTAACACTTTCACATTTTTATCCCACAAAGCAACACTGTCCTTTGTCTTGTCTCTTCCATCGCTATTGTGAGCACCTGCTGTTCCATCTGAATTTAAAACAATAACAAAAATCCCTGCTATCTCCCATTTGTTCTTCCTATTAGGTTAAATTGGCCATTACCATGAATTTTCAGAGATTTATAATTAAACTTAAGTGTCCACTTCTTCTAGGGCTGCATCTCAGTCCTTACCTGCCTCTTTACCCCTTGACTATACAAGAGAAAAGCTGTTTAGATCCCGGCCCTCACACTTTTTCACCATGTGAGCTACTTACAAAATGGTCAAGTCAAAATGACCTACCAATGACAAAAATGCAAAACATATACTTATTTTATTTATTACATTTATTCATAAATGCATTGAGAATTCTTTATATGTGCAATGTATGTTTATGTACCTTGCATAACCTCATGAGCCCATTTGCACAACACAACACAATTAACGATGTACATTTTTTATCATAGTTACCTGAGTTGACTCTGATGACTTGCACTAAATGGAATGAGCCAGCAATGCCTAGTCCAGACAGTAACTGCTGACAGCCAGCCTCAAGCACACTTCCAAATGATCATCAGTCATGGTGGAACAGCACTTGGACTTCATGATCTTTATGTGGGAAATCTGACTCACATCAATAAGTAGAGCCAAATAATGCCATTAAGGAGGGAGCACATTTTCTCATGTTTGGGTAGATCCTTTCTGTGAGTAAGTTTCAGAACTGCTCATGTGCTCTGGAATTCAGCTGAGTGTCGGTTTATACTATAAACTTTATAGCATCCAAATCTCCCATTCTGTATGACACTGATGTGTTTTTGTCTTCTTATTTGGTGCAGCTTGCCCACTCATATTAATACCTTTTCTTGTGTTTAAGAGAAAAAAGCCAAGGTCTGAAAACTGGTGATAACTTAGGTTTTCAGTTTTGCTGCATTTAGCACAGTTGTTTGCATATGCATTTGACACTTAAGATTGTTTCTGATTGGCTGTGGTGCATATCACTTAAGTGATGGGATTGATTCTGGCTTACGTTTTTTTAATGTCAAGTGAACTACCCACACTATATTTGAGACCAACTAGCAGATCACTATTGATATATTAAGCACCCTGGTCTAGACATTTTATGACTTATTCTTCAAGCATATTATTTTTCATTGAAATATGGTGAGCTTAACATAATCTTGATGTTTATACTCCTAGTTAGATTTCTAGATGAAAACACCAAACTCAACTGAAGAAAGCTAAAGTGGAAAGTGTTTCAAGAATCTCAGGAAAATTTATTAAAATAATATGAAAACATATTTGTATCTGTTTTTGGAAGTAAGGTAATAACACAATCATATTTTTATTTTCATGAAATGAATAAAAAGCATGCATATATACTTATTGAGAACATATTTTGCATAAATAATTTAAAGCTTTTATTTATCAATTGACTCCTAAAGTATGGAATTCTATCCCTCAGAATGCCAGACCATATTCTTAGCCACACTTATTCCTGGATAAAGTAACTGCAGGAAACTGACCAGAGTTAATTCTCCTTCCTAAATGTCCTATTATAATAAGTTTTGTAGCTTTCTTATTGTCATCTAGGTTTGATTTTATAGTTTAATTTTTGGTCAATAATTTGAAGGTACAATTACTCAGCTTTATATCCTACTCTAAGCAAAGATTTTACTATAAGTGACACTTATCAATAATGTTCATCTGTGTCCATTTACATTCACCAGAAATAGTTATTGAAAATTCTGTCTCGGTTGTTCTTTTTATAAAAAATAATTTTATTGGTGGCTCTTACAGCTATTATAACATTCAATACATCATCTGTATCAAGCACATTTGCACACATGTTGCCACAATCAGTTCCAAACATTTTCCATCTGAGCCCGTGGTATAAGCTCCTCTTTCCCTTTCCCCCCCTTTTGTAATGAATCATTCTATTGGATACTCATACACCTCCCTTCACGTTCCATACATACATTATTCATATCCAGCCCTCATTGGCACTCTCTAATGTTGCCATCATCACTCTCAAAATTTCCTTCCTCCACTTAGGCCCCCAGTTCCACCTACCCATATTTCCTTTCCCGGCCCCCCCCGCCCTTGAAACTTTAATAATTTACAAATTTCTATTGCTTTTTCATATTGTATACTATTTAATGTGTCCCTTCACTCACTTCCCTGTTGCCCATGCCCCACAGAGGAGGTTATATGTAGATCCCTGAAATTGGTCCCTCCTTTCTGCTCCACCATCCTTCCACCCTCCCAGTATCACCACTCCCTTCACTAGTCTTAATTCCCCATGTTTCCGACTCCAGTGTACATCCCTGTTCTAGCCGGACTTGTCTTGTAGAACCGGGAGCATGATAGTGGGTGGGAGGTAGCATTTGAGAACTATAGGAAAGATGCCTATTTCGTGGTTACTACACTGTATTTTAACTGGCTCATTTTCTCTCTGCAACCCCTCTGTAGGAGGATATTGCTTCACCTATTAATGAGCTTTGGATCACCAATGTGTACTCCCCCCTATTTATAAGGATATAATTTTAGTTCTTTGATGACTGACACCGGATCCCTTTAACACTTCGTGGTCACGCAGGCTGGTGTGCTTCTTCCATGTGGGCTTTGCTGCTTCTGAGCTGGATGGCCGCTTGTTTACTTAAGTCTTTAAGACCCCAGACACTATATCTTTTCATCGCTGGGCACCATCAGATTTCTTCACCTCATTTGCTTATGCAGACACTTGTGACCAGTGACCATATCAGGAAAGCGAGCATGCAATGGTAATGGTTTTTAGTTCTTACACCCTGATAACTAAGTGGAGAGGCCAGCGGGGAGTGGGAGGTTAAAAAAAAACAACACTGATAACTGATCCCTTTGACAACTCATGGTCCTACACGTTGGTGTTCCATCCAGCTCAGTTGTTCTTATATACATTTTATAGCTGTTACTTCTTTTTGTTATTTTCCATCTCTCCTCTTTTTCCTCTCCTTTCTGTGTTTTTGTAAGCCTACTTTTTCTAATACGGATCCTGGGAGGACTATATCAGAGACGTATAACCTGCTACCACATTGTTGCTGCTAAGTTGTTGTAGACTCAGCCCACATTACTGGTGACTCCATGAGCAACAGGATGAAGCTACTGTGATCCATAAAGTTCCCATTGACTGATTTCTGGAAATAGATTGCCAGACCTTTTCTTAGTCTGTCTTGACTATATATTTTTGTCCCATATATAAGCACTAAAATGCAGGGAATCTGTGTTCCAAGCCTCATGTGTAGTTCCTGACAGGATGTTGTTTTGTTATTAAGGGTCATTGAGCACATTCTGACTCATCAACACTGTGAATATTTACAGTTGGTCCTGAACTAACTCCACAAGTGTTGGTCCTGTGCTAGCTCCACAAGTATTGGCATGCTTGAGTCCATTGTTTGAGCCACTCTGTCAATCCAGCTCACCAATGGTCTACTTGTTTTTGCTACCCTCCTATCTTATACATATCTTTCTTCAGGAAATGGTTCCTCTAGATAACATGTCAAAAGTGCATAAGATGGATATGACAGACACTGATCTGTGTCTATTTTAGCACTGGGAATGTAGGGGTGGAGTCTAGCTTGTCAATATGGAGATAGCCAAAAAGACCTCTGAGTGGGCATGGCTTTCTCCTGAGAATTCTGGAAAGTCTCATGGTGTTTCCCAATTGGAGGTGAGAGACTTGAGTCAGTCTCTTCAAGATGAGCTATTGACAATATAACACAACTGTATGATATAGATCCTGAGTCCTGGACATTGAAGGAACCAGAGGAGAAGCCACATGGGCTTACCCTGATGGAACAAGACCTCTGAGGCTGAAGAAGCCACGTGGAGACTCCTGCCAGAGCTGAGATGCTTGGGAGGCCCCGGGGCGAACTCTACCAGTGCTGGGATGCTTCTACTTCCACTGGATAAACAAGAATCTGCACCCACTGGCCTGTGATTGTCATGGCATCATTGCATGTGCTTTGTGAGTCTGAAGAGGACTAATGGATTGGTATAGACAAATGGGCTAATATTGGTCTTATGGATGTGGACTGTGCTGGTTTGGGATGCTTTCTCAATGTTCCATTTCTCTTGTATATAAACCTCTCTCTTATATACATATGCGTGTTTGTGAGTTTGATTCTCTAGTCTATCCGGACTACACAATGGAATATCATCCTCTTCCAAGAAGCATTCCAACTATATTTCCTCTAGCACAGGTTTGTTTTCTGACAGCACATAAAATATTTAATATTCTTCACCAGCACTATAATTCAAAGGCATCAATTCTTCATAGCCTTTCCTTATTTATTGTCCAGGTCTCCCATACATAGGAAGTAATTGAAAATACTATTATGGTTTTGTTAGACACACTTTAAACCTTAAAATAACATCTTTTCTCTTCAATACTTTAAATATGTTACTGCATTTTGACTGATGATACAAATATTATTTGTTAAAAGGTGCTCTTAAAGAGTTGTTAAGCAAATTGGAAAAAATCAATTTTGCAAATTTACAATATATTTAGCTTAAATTATAATGCCCATCATTGATATAAGCTTATGTAAATCTTCCATTGTCTTTTAATTCCTTTCCCCCAAAACATTTAGAAGTTTCCTTATAATTTTAAATATAATAGATTACTGAGATGTGTTTCTTTGAAATTTTTTACTAAAAATTAAGTAGTCTATTTCTGATATTACTGCAATTTTGCCTTTAAAATAGTAAAATATTTGTTTACCATTTTATTGGGTGTGCTTAACAACCCATCATTCAATTAGATGAAGCATAGTTGTACAATTACTGCCACCGACAATTAACAACACATTTTCTTTCGCCTTTATCCCCTTTGTCTCCCACCTTACATCCCCATTCCCATCCCAGGACCACACACACACACACACACACACACACACACACACACACAGTACATCTACAAGTGTGGATCTACTCACCTACAATTCTGTTATTCATTCACCTCTAGTGGGATTCTACTGATGCTATTGCTGTCAACTCCCCTTCCTCACCCTCTCTTTGCAAACCCTCAAGTAATCATTGCTCCCATTATGGTTTCTGAAGGTTATCTATCTTGGCTTTCATATAAATAACAATTGTAGTTGCATAAATGAACATAGGTGGGTATAGAAAGATTGCCTTAATGAGGAAAAACCAGGACCATAATAATGGACGGAAATTTTAAAGAGGAGACAGTTATGCATTTCCTCAGCGCTATACTGCACATTGGCTATGTCATCCCTTCCATGTGGCCCTCCTCTAAGGGACTGTTCAACTATCTGGCAGATAATCTTTTGCCCACCCACACAGATGGCAATTCATTTTCATCTTATTATAAGCTTGCAAGGTTTTGTAGATTTTAGTAATAAGCCCTTTGTTTGATGTATCATTGCTAAATATCTTCCCAGTCAGTGAACCCTCTTAATTACCCTCTTGATGAAGTCTTTTGATGTACACAAGTTTTTTTTTTCTTCAGTATGTCCCACTTTTATATTTTATTTACCTCTGGGTGTGTATCTTTCCTGATTTCTGATAGCCCATGCATTCCCTGTATTAAGGTTCTTCAGTTTGTTCTAATTTTATCAGAGATGATCCTGATAGTTTGGAGCTTTACCACAAGGTATTCCTCCACCTTGAACTTATTCTTGTGCATGCAGTGAGGTGCAGGTCTTGCTTCCTTTTTCTGTCGGTAGATCTCCAGTTTTTCCAGCACCATTTGTTAAAGAGGGCATCTGCTTCCCATTTGAAATTTTTGGGGTCTCTTTCAAGGTCATTTGTCTGTGTGCTTCTGATTTAATTTGTGGATTTTCTGTTCCAATACCTTGAGCTCTGAGCCTATGATTATAGCAGTGTCATGCTGTTTTGACAACTGTATCTGTATAAGTTTTGAAGTTGAGTAATGCAGAGATATCATTTTTTATTCTTCTTCTTGAGGAGTTGTCTGCCAATGCTGGGCTTCTTTTCTTGCCACCTGAAGTGGTAATCAGTTTTCCATTTTTTTGAAAAAAAAATGTCCTGGTATTTGTATCCGGATTGCATTGAATCTATCTAGTGCTTTAGGTAGAATTGACATCTTAAAATATTGAGTCTTTTGATCCACATGCATAAGATATTTTTTTCATTTCTGAAAGTCCCTTTTGATTTCTTATAATAATGTTCTATAGTTTTCCTTTGATAGTATATCTCTAGATATATCAATTTATATGTGGATACTCTGAAGGGTACTATTTTCTTGATCACATTTTATGTAATTACATCAGTTGTATACTGTAATCCAATTGATTTCTGCATGTTACTCTTGTCTCCTGCCACTCTACCATATTTCAGCATTCTTATGTGGAGTCTTTGGGGTTCTCAATATATAAAATCATATCACCAGCCTATAAAAATAGGTTCTCAATATATTCTCAATATATAAAATCATATCACCAGCCTATAAAAATAGTTTCAGTTCTTTCCCCAGGCAAATACCTTTGTTGTCCTTCCACTGCCTTATGTTGTTAGTGAAGACCTCTAGAACAATGTTGAATAAAAGTGGGGAAAGCAACATCCTTGTCAGTTCCCCGTTTTCGGTGTGAATATTTTGCTTTTCTTTTCTCTATTGATTGTTATAGTGGCTGTTGTTTTTTCATGTATAACTTGTATCATTTTGAGGTTAATTCCTTCCAATCCTATATTCTTGAGTATCTTAAATTGGTATGAGTGTTGTTGTCAAATGCCTTCTCTGCAACTAATGCTATTGTCATGCGGTTCTTGTCTCTTTTATTTTCAATGTGATGAATAATGTTGATGGATTTTCAGATTTTGAACCACTCCTGCATCCCTCGTATGAATCCTACTTGGTGATGGTGAATTATTTGTTTTATATTCTTTCATATTCTATTGACCAAATTTTTATCAGGTATTTTTGCATCAATGTACATTAGAGATTTCAGCTTGCAGTCTCCTATTTTTGTGGAATCCTTGCCTGGCTTTGGTATCAGTGTTATCCTAGCTTAATATATTTGAGAGTTTACCATCCTTTTCTTTGCTCTGGAAGAACTTATGTAGAATTGGTGACAGCTCTTCTTTGAATTCTTGGTAACATTCCCTGGTGAAGTCATCTAGGCTGGGACATCTTTAAGTTGGTAGTTCCTTTACAACTTTTGCTATTTCTTCTTTTGCTATGGTCTGTTCAGGTTCTTAATATCTATATGAAATAATTTAGGGTGGGTTTCTTTTCCCAAGTATTTGTCTATGTCTTCCAAGTCGTTGTATTCATTACAGTCCATTATAATTTCCCCTGTTTCATTCATCCTGGATAGTGACATCTGTTCCTTCCTATATTTTGATAGATTAGCCAATGATTTGTCAATTCTGTTAATTCTTTCAAAGAATCAGCTTTTTAACTATACTGAATTTTCCCATTATTTTCTTGTTTTCTTAGTCATTTATCTCTGTCCTAATTCTTATCATTCCTTTTCTTTTGCTGCTATAATGGTTATTCTAGTGATTCTGTTCCAACTGGTGAAGATTTTGCGATAGGCAATCAACTGTAAATCTCCCTTCCTTACTCATATGTGCATTTATCATTATCAAGCATCCTTCAATAACTGTCTTTGCTGTATTCCATAGGTTTTTGTTTGCTGTACTCTCATTCTCATTAGTTTCTAAAAACTGATTTTTATCTCTAATTTGGGTCAGTACCCACTTCTTTTGAAGAAGAAAGTTATTCATTCTCGAAGTGCTTGCCCTTATTTTTCTGATTCTTCTTTTGTGGATTTCCAGATTTTCATCTAGTGGTTAGAGGAGGAAGTCTAAGTGAGTTCCCTATGTTTGAATTTACTCACGTTTGACTTATTTCCCAGCATACAGTCTATTTTCAAATACCTACCATTGAAAAGAATGCAAATTGTCTTTCTGTTGGGTGGGGAGTTCTGAATATGTGCATCAGGGTGAGTTGTCTAATTGTGGAGCTTAATTCTGAGGTCTGCATTTTGAGCTACTTTCCCACTAATCTGTCTTTCTCAGAGACCAGAGAATTGAAGTCTCCTACTATGATTGCTGTTGCTGTGATATGTTTTCTCAATTTTTGAAGGATGTGATTGACAAATTTTGTAAGTCTCTTAATGGTGAAAAAATATTCAGAATAGTAGCAATAATGTGTTTTCTCTAAAGAAGATAGTTATAGATTATGTTTGGCCACTGCTATATTTATTTCTATTGGTATTATACATCTTTTCCTAATATATGCACAACATTGTTCAATTAATGAAAAAGGTGGAGGAAAAATGAAAATGTCATTTTTAAAATTTTATTCCTAGGAATTAATGGCACAAGAAATGCTGTGTCCAAATTTTGAATGTAATTATTATGTTTTTTCTTATTTCTAATAAAACGATCAGAAAATTTGCAAGAAATTTTATTTCATAATTTTATTGGGGGCTCTTACAGATTGCATAACATTCCATAGTTCAACCTCATCAAGCAATATTATACAATTGCTACCACAAACATTTTCAAAATATTTTCTTTTCTTCTTGAACTCCTTGATAGATATCAGCTCCCTTTTTTCCTCCCTCCCCCACCCTCCCACCCAGGTTTATTTATTTGTTTGTTTGTTTGTTTATTTATTTATTTCTGCCACACTATAGAATCCACTATATTTATTTACATACAATTCTGTTTTTTTTCTCTCCTCGAGTAGTGTTAAACTGCCATCAGGGCTTTCAGAGAACCATTAGTGTTTCTGAAGTGTTATCAATCTTGGCTTTTAAATATCAAATGATCTTAATTATGCAAATAAATGTGCACAAGCCTAACATGATAAATGAAGTGGAAAAATAAAATCATATTATTAAGAGGAGAAAATATTAAAGAACTTGATGACAGTTATGTGCTTCATTGGGTTATGCTGCACCCTGGATTTATCATCCTTTCCATGTGGCTCTTCTGTGAGGAACTGGCTGATTAATTTGCAGGTGGCTTTGGGTCTCCACTATATCCCTACCCATGTACATCAATTTGGTTGCTTGATTTGAACTTCTAATACCTTTCCCTGTCCATACCTCACAATCACACAGGCTGGTGTGCTTCTTCCATGTGGGCTTATTGCTTCCCTTCTAGATGACCACTTGTTTGACTAAAAGTCTTTAAAAACCCAGACACTATAACTTTTAATAGCTAGGATCATAAGCTTTCTTCACCACATTTGCTTTTGCATCTATTTTATTTTAGCAATCATGTCAGGAAGCTGAGTGTCATACAATGCCACATTATTAGAACAAACCTATAGAAGATCCCTGTCAAATGAACTGCTGTAACCTTTGATAGATGATCTTCAGCAAAATTTTGCTTGCATGTAATATAAATGATATAGTTCCACAATTCAAGTATTCTGTTGGGCCATCTTTCTTTAGACTGTGCACCAATATGGATCTCTTCTGATCTATTGGCCAAGTAGCTGTCTTCCAAATTTCTTTTTATAGGCAAACGAATGCTTCCAGCGCTTCCTCAGCTTGCTGCCATATTTCAGTCGGTGCTCCAGCAGCCCCTGGAAACTTCTTTTTGACTAGTGTATTTGGTGCTCCTTGAAGTTCTTTCTTCTACAAACTTGGTTCTTGTTCATATGCTTCCTCCAGAAATGGTGGATTGAGGGGTAGTTCTTTTTTAATACAATGAGTGACTTTGTATATTCCTTCCATCTTCTTGTGATGCTACCTGAAGCACTCAATGTTTTAGCTTTGGAATCCTTCAAAATTGAAACTCAATGCTTCCTTTCTTCCTTGAATTCTTTCACTTTAAGATATGGTGAGTGTATTATTCCATTTTGCTTTTCTGATTCTAATGCTTTACACCTTTCATTATAATATTGGCTTTGTGTTTCGCATTTCCCTTTCAGGCCCTTTCATATTTCTCTTTGGCTCTCTGAATTCATCCTTTCTTCTACTTGCTTTAGCTATTATTACGTGAAAGTTTCTGAGTTTCTTTTGACATCTACTTTAAACTTTTCTTTTTATCCTGTCATTTTAATGATCTATGACTTTCTTCATGAATTATGATCTTAATGGGCCCCCACAGCCCCTCAAGTATTCTGCCACTAATATTCAAAACAGCAAATTTTCTCTAGAAATGCTCAGAAAATTTTAGATGGAGTAGACTCAAGATCATATATTGGCTTTTGTGGATTTCTTTTAAATTTCCCTAACTTTATGCTGAATTTACATAGAACAATTGATGGCCTATAGTGTTGTCAACCCCTGGCCTGCATTTACCTACTGATATTGAGCTTCCCACAAATGTAGTCAATTTGATTTCTGTGCATTTCATCTGGTGAATTCCATTTTTTGTTGAAAAAAAAGGTATTTACTATGAACAACAGGTCATTGGTCTTGTAAAATTCTATCATAATATCTCCAGCTTCATTTTATTAACAAATCCATATTTTCTAACTCTTATTCCATTCTCTTTGTGTTCAAACTTTGCATACCAAACACCAATAACTATGAATGCATCTTGATTGCATGTATGATCTATTTCATAGTGGAATTTTTAGTAGAATTTTCAATTTCTTCATTATTGGCATCTATGGTTCATGTATAAATTTGAATAATAGTTTTTTTGATTCAATGTCCTTGAAAGTGGATAGATAATATCCTGTCACAGGCAGCATTTTACTTCATGGTTGTTTTACAATATCCTTTTTGACAGCGAATTCCAGGCCATTCCTCTTGGTTGTATTTTTACAGACAAAATCAATCTTATGTTTTTCTAATTAAAAATGGCCGATACCAGTCCATTTCAGCTCAGTATTGTCTACAGTATCTATCATAAAAGTTCCAAACAAATTTTTACCACATTCAATTTTCCTAGATTTATACTTTGCACATTCCAAGGTTAGCAGTGTGTTATTATGGATTGACAAGCGACACAAATTCATAAAAATGTATATGAGTATAAGATAAGGCTCTATAGCAGAGTAATAATATATAAGAAAACATATCAGTCCAGTCCAGCACAAGTCTTTAAAGTCTAACATTAGCCCACATGTCAGATACTAGTCTATAAAATCCTCTTCAGATTCACATAACACGTGCAATGATACCAAATTCAGGAAGATCACAGGCTAGTGGTTGTAAAAGTTTGTCGATCCATTGGTGGTAGAAGCATCTCAGTATTCTTGTGGGTATCCACATGGCTCCTCCAGCTTCAGGGCTCTGGCTCCATCAGCATAACTTTAGGTGGCTTGTTAAAAGGAATGTCAAGTGTATCTGGCCTCCTGTGAATTATTTAACTCACTAGTGCTTCCAAATAAGGTCGTAAAGCAGCAATTTGACAGGGTAAATTTCACCCCTTCCCTCTTAGCAGTCTCGAGTTGACGCCAGATAGGAAACTACCACAAGCAGATGTTTGCAGCTGTTTTTTCTTACTTGGAGTCATGCCCTATCTGTAAATGAAGATAATAAGGGCTTGAGATCCACAGGCGTGACCAGACTCATATGCCCATGCTTGACTCCACTCCAAGGAATCAGCTCCTCCTCAGGTACCTTTCAGGTGCTCTCCAACAAAACTGGCCTTTCCTCCAGCACTCCCTCCACCACGGTTCTGAATCCATTCTTTAGGACTTCAGTATATGACAATGTTTCAAAACTATGCCTACAGTTTCAATGGCTTCTTCCTTTAATCTGGGGAGCAGAGTGTTTATTGGTCACCTGTGATTAGTATAGAAGTTCCACAGAAACCTGTTCACTTGGGGTGACTCTTCTATCACTTGAAATACCAATAGTTCCCAACACCACAGCAACACACAAGTCACCAAAGTACAACAAAGTACAAGACGAATGATATCAACAGCTTTAGAATTTAGGTTTTTGAACTCAGTTCTTAGTTTTACAATGGAGTAAGAATTTTCATTTTTCACCATTCTAAAATTTTAAAATGTTTTCCTTACACTTATTAGCCAGAGAACGACTACACATCACTGAACAGCAAATTTGTGCTTGCGTGTGCTTTCTTAAAAATAATGTTATCCTGTAAATAAATGTTGAAAAAGAATGTTTTTAACAGGGTACATATTCTGGTTTACATATTGTCTCAACAATAAAAGAAGTGTGACTGACTTGTATAAAGTTTGTCATATCAAATCTTGATTTGATCCAGTTAACTATAATCAAACCCATAACAAGTAATAAAACAGATTAGAATATGTCTCCGTTATATGCATTATATATTCTGACCGTTTTTATATGTGCAGTAGTTACATTTTCTGGTGTCAATTTGAAACTTAGGAGTGAAGGGGTGAAGTTTAGCCTGCCAAACAGATTGTAGCTTTATAATCTCATCAGGAGGCACTAAGGAGTTAAATAGCCCACTGGATGTGGGACACCCACATCTTGCGAGACATTACTCATGACACGCCTGAGGGAACTACAATAATGCATTCAGAACCTGGAGCTACAGGATCCATGTGGAGACCCACCGCAGTATCAAGATGCTCCACCAGTGTATCAACAAGACTTTCCACCCACTGGTCTATATTCTTCTTGCACTTACCCTCATTATATGTGGTGCATGATTCTCAAGAAGAATTTATCGACTGGTATTGGACATGTGGGCTAATATCGAATTTATGGACTTGACCTGGGCTGGCTGGGATGTATTCTTAATGTACAATTACTCTCTGATATAAAGTTCTCTCTTGTACAAATATGTGTCTTCCAGAATTTGTTTCTCTAGTCTACCTGTACTCTCACAATATCATCACACGGTTTCAGTATCTTTCTTATTTAATAAATTATATTTGTGCTGATATTCTGATGGATTTTATTATATATTAAATTAAAATTTTAATGTTTTATAAGTTAATGTGACAGTCATGTACTCATGTATCAATTTCATGATTGGGAACGCAGGGATGGAGACTAGCCTGCCAGTCTGGAGATAGTCAATGAGACCTCTGTGTGGGCATGGCTTTCTCTGAGCATTCTAGGAAATCTTGCGGTATTTCCCATTGAAAGTGAGAGAATATAGACTCAGTTTCTTGGAGACATGCTACTGACAAGACAAGATAGCAGCATAGACTCTGAGTCTTAGGAACTGGAGGAGCCAGAGGAGAAGCCACATGGGCTTATCCGGATGGAACCAGACCTCTGAAGCTGGGAAAGCCACAGCAAGACACCTACCAGCATTGAGAGGCTTCTACTGCTATGAATACTGCTGATGGATTCTGAGCCCTGGAAATGAGAAGTCATGAGGAGACCCCTGCCAGCACTGAGATGCTTCTACTGCCACTGGATACACAGGACTCTGCACCCAATGGCCTGGAATTGTCCTGGTGTCATTGCATGTTCTTTGGGAGTCAGAAGGAGACTTTACAGACTGCTATCAGACATGTGGGCTAACATCAAACTTATGATCTTGGACTGGACTCAGTTGGGATGCTTTCTCAATATTCCATTCCTTTTGTATATAAACATTTCCCTTATATACATAGGTGTGTTTGTGAATTTGTTTCTCTAGTCTACCTGGGCTAACACTGATAGAAATCCAAATTTTATATATATATATATATATATATATATATATATACATATACACACACACATACACACACATGTATGTGCACATCTATATTTGCTACTAAATACTATGTATTCATTGTGGAAAATGTTAGACGTTATTAAGGGATACACAGGGAATTGTAATTCTATGACTCTGAGATACCAATTAGTCTATTCTTAATAAAGCTCCTCTCTATGTAAATAATGAATTTCAAAATTTTAACATTCGTTTTTATTCTGATTTCTGATCTTTATAATTGCTTAGTCTACACTTTATTTCTTTGTCTCCTATAATTAGTGCATCTATATCATTTATCATTCAAACACTGGCACTTTCTTTAGAAAAAGTTTCAGTATTATTTGATCAACAGATGTAAATGAGGACTTATCCAGAAAGAAAGACATATGGTCATCTTGCCTAACATTCATCTTTGTCTGTGCCAACTCAGCTTGCCTTCTGAATTGTACACTATTGCTAATTGCATCATGATACTCTTGGTAACCATGGTACTTAATCACACAGCACGATTATTTGTCTTTTGCAAATAAACAGATTTCCTTTGCCTGAGTGCATTGCTTTCACCCAATTAGGGCCTCATTATTTCAAATATGGAATAATACTATAGGTTTATTACAATAGGCTTCTTCCTGTTTCTTCACTTTCTTGTTCCCTCCTACTTACAATGGGTTGGGAAAATACTGCCATATTGTTTGTGCTTGTTTGTTGTTGCTTTTGTTTGTTGCTTTTTAGATTGCTTTAGATGGGGGGGGGGGAGCCTGGTGATATAGCAGTTATGAATTGGGCTACCATCCAAGAGGTCAGCAGTATGAAACCAGCAGCTCCTTGGGAGAAAGAAAGGGTCAATTCCATACAGAGTTAAGGAGCCAGGCTGCGTATCCTGGCCTTTGAGTTCACGTGCAATCCATAGCAGTAAAGTTTTTTTGAATTGAGGAGCGGGTAAAACAAAGAAATTTCAAATTTTTCTCATGACCTCTGGGCTCAACTTCAGGTTCCCTCATTCGTACTATACTCAATATTTGACCTTATTTTTTATAACATTTATGTCTATTACCCTTCCCTGTAGCCTATATGTAGGTTGCATGATTTATATGTAAATAATTTGGATTTTTGTACTCTATAGTTTTGTGTACCTGTCCTCAGATTCTGTATGAAATTTTTCCACATCACCTCAGCTATGAATTGTGCTTCTCTTTATTCAGTATTTCTTTAGAATATAACACACATACCCCATCAAAATTGCTTTGATTGACTTTGTTATTTTCTTACTCTTAGTAGCTCTTAAAATCAGTAATTATTTCTAATGCAATATTTTATGTATTTTTTCTCTTACTTTTTGAATGATTATGCAGAAAATAAATATCATATGAGACTAGAATTCCTCAAAGGTGCTTTATTGAAGAGAGAGAACTTTTCTAATTTAATATTTTGCAAAGGGCATTATTATTCAGTTGTTGCCCACTTACTTACTGATAAGATGTACATCAGAATTGTGGACTACTGCATACCAATTTTATTATGAAATTCAAGCTACTAACCCCAAATGTTCTCTCTAATATTGTGAAATATGTGATAAATACTTATGTTTCAGTCAGGGAGAAATTATGAAATATTATTAATTAAAACCATAGTAAATACTACCAGAAAAGAAGTCAAGACACCTATCAATTAAAACATAGTTAATGCTAACAAAGACAAACCATTTCAAATAAAGACATATTTTGTTGCAACTATTTCTTAATCATTGTGTACTTTAGGTTTGGTAGAGACTGTTTTAGCAAGAGAGCCTCTATAATGGGACACTAGCAAATAAACTAAGAACCAAAATGGATTTTAGAGCAAAAATTTTATTTTTCTATTAACTCACGTACAGATTATTTGAAATGTATAAAAATCAATGATGCACTTGGAAACCTCATTCCAACTGGAAAATAAGCAGTCATAACCTGAATAACAAGATTTATAATAACTCAAATTAAACATTAATGTATACTTTTGAGTTTTTCCAGTGACTTAGTGAATAAGTATCTTTAAATGATAGATTATTTTTTCTTTGTAGGGAAATTGCCTCTGAATTCATATGCTCTCATGAGCAAGTAAATTATGAGATTCAGTGCTTTAGCTGATACATGTTATAATAGCTACACATTTTTCTTACTAAATTCTAAGGCCATAAAGAAATACAATTGTTTTTCCCAGAGGGGATTCTTTAAAATGCAACTATCTCTTTCTCTTAGAAAATTGGCCAGTATTGGTTGAAGGCCATTCCTATATATTGGTGATACTTTTGAGCAAGTGTGAATATAACCTCTTCAATGTTCCTTTTTCTAACACCATGGAGATCTCACAGGTGACAATACTGCAGAATGACCAACAATTACTTTTATTTATAAGCATAAGCATTGTTTATAATGTTGGAAGGAACTGCTTTAAAATACAACTTTTTACAAAGTGGTAAAATTAAAAGAGCAAAATAGCACGTTATATAATAAATAATTGATATATTATTTATTAATAGTTATTAATAAATCATTGTGTAACAAATAATTATATAATAAGTCATTGCTTCTCCAGCCCTGACTGTTTTTGTTAATAATAATTATGTACTTTTTTAAGAGTCCTGTGTGTGTCATTGGCACTCTCTAAAACTGTTGTGTTTACTCTGTAGAATTTGGAGTACTGTTCTTCCCAAGCCAGATTTGCTGATCCATTGCTATGATTTCTCAAGAAATGAGCAAATTTCCAGAGCACAAGAATTTTGTTTTTGTTTTTGTTTTTGTTGTTTTGGGGGCATCACTGCCCTCTGGTGGTGGAAGTAGGAGGCCCAGTCTTTGCTCCTGTGGAGCCGCTGCTGGAATTGAACCTCCATCCCAGTGGGCTACAGTCCCATGTACAACCCCTATGCCACCGGCTCTCAGCTCAGGGCACAAGAATTTTAGCTCTAAAATAGAACACCTCCTGGGCAGGTTAGTAGGAAGGAAGCTTGAGTGTGGAAGAATGTAACTTCATATATTTCAGGGATCAGACAATTAAGCAGGAAGAACAAAGCAAAAAAGCACCTACTATGGAATGTAGGTGTAGATAGGTCTTTCTGCATAGTAATTTTTGATGAAGTGCTGCTGCTGTTAGGTACTTCAATTCACTCCGACTCATCATGGCCATCTGTATTACAAAACCACACCTTGCCTAGGCCTGTACCAATGTCACGATGTTTATTATGTTTGAGCCCACTATTGGAGTCAATCCATTTTTTTCTTCTTTATCACTGTCCTATTTTTCTTATTGCCCTTATCCAGGTAGGAGTCTCTCTTAAAGTCCATTAGCTAATGCCTCGTCATTCTTGTTGCTAAGCAATATTCTGGCCGTCCTTCTTACAGGACAGCTTTGTGTATCTTCTTGCAGTGCACAGTAATTTCAATATTCTTTACCAGCACCATGACACAAACGTCTTGATTCCTCTTGGTTCCCTCTTATGCATTGTCAAAATTTCACATGCATATGAGATGAATGACAATATAATGGACCTAGCCTTACTTGTCAATATTTAACACTTAAAAGCAAAAGCATGTTTCCACTATAATCTACATTTCACTACACCTTTGATTTGTGCAAGAATGTGAGCTTTGGAGATGACGAAGAGTTTGTTTGAGACTTGAAATTGCATAGACTAGTGATTTTTATGAACTCATAGACTTTAATTATAGTAGAATTTAAGAAAATTCTTACAAATATATATAAAGGTGTTCATTTGTTAGTAATATGAGCATATGGAATTACCACACATTGACTCTATAACAAAAATTAATTTTAGGACTCTAGAACTATACTGTTTGAAATAAAATGAAAACTCTGCATTATTTATTTTAAGTAAGTTGCTTTGTAAACATTTTTATCATTAAAGATTAAAATGTTTGCTTCACAGAAATGTTTGTCAACACAAATAAGTGAAAGTATCTATCTATATGTATATATTATGTATACATACATAAATAAAGTCACATTCCAAGCATTTAAAAAAATAATGTGGGGTATTAAAACCCATAGTTTTTCAAATTCTATAAACATTTATTTCCTTTGTCTTTGATATTGTTTGATGATTTTTCCCTAATACTGAAATAGATTGATTAAGACTATCAATATAATGATTAAAATCAGACATGTGACAGTTACCATCCTTAAAAGCCTAATTAAGTAAAATGGATACTCAACTCACTGCCACTGAGTCAATTCTTTCTTATTGTGACCACATAGGACAGGGTAGAAAGGTTTCTGAGGTTTTCTGAGACTGTAAATCTTTACATGAATAAAAAAATCTCATCTTCTTCTCAAGGAGCAGCTGATGATTTCAAACTCATGATTAGCAACACAATATGCAACCAATATACCATGAGGATCCCTTTGGATAAACACTAGAAAGCTATATATAAAAATGTATGATGTGCTTAATGACTTTCTCATATCATCTTTCTTTATTAAATATAGCTTCTCTAATGAAGACAATTCATTCACCAATAAATTCATTACTCACATACAGCTAATGTCCCTATAAAGCAGCGGTATCATCTTTCATAAGGGCATGACCCTTTAATACCCTTCCTCATGTTGTGGTGACCCCCCCCCACCCATAAAATTATTTTCATTGTTACTTCATAACTATAATTTTGCTACTGTTATGAATCAGGAGACCCCTGTGAATGGGTCGTTTGACCTACCAAAGGGGTCGTGACCCACAGTTTAAGAACAGCTGCTCTAGGGTATATGGTTTGACATTATAAGTTTAAAAAATTATGCCTAACATGGTTTCTTCTTTTGGATGCATCTATTCCATTAGGGAAAGACACAGGACTGTAGTATCAACCAAGTTACTTGTGGTATTGAATCTACCATAAAAACTTTAAAACATGGTGCACTGTGCTTTAGAATTAACAAACAATGTTGAAATGTGTCTGTCTTTATCACTCTTAAAAGCAGAATATTTTAGCTAATGATGATGTCTACACTTTTTGATATGCCTATTGTATTTCATAAACAATAACTATGAAGGCTCTCAGACATTATAAAGAATACCCTATAAGGGACTATCTTTGACTGAGATATGATTTTACCATGTGTATATAACCTTATTTCATTCAATATAAAATCTAAATTTGAGTATTTGAAGCAGAGATTTATTACAAATTTGATTTTTATTTGGTACAATGATAATAATTTCTGTCTCATGGCTAGATATAGGCATTTGAGACTCATATTCGGTAGTTTTTTGAGATTCATATTCAGTAGTTTTTGTTCTTTATATCTCAGAATGAAAAAGTACATTCTCCTGTCATCTGACTTTATTCACTTTTTATCTTGTTGTTGCAAACATATTGCTGAACTATTAGTTTTTAAAAGTATTGAGAACATGTTTTATTTGAGGATGATGACAATAGTCCTAGAAACAACAGTAAAAAATATACCTACTTGCACTAATGCTAATAAAGAAATATTCATCTCAGTTTATAATCTGGGTGTCATGTTTGAGGACATTACATTTTGAGCTATTGATGTGGAAGTGCTCAGAAACCAGTGTTTTGAAGGCAAAAATGAGGACTCTAAACCATAGAGCTATGATGTATGACAGTGTAATCAAGAAACAATTCTTGATACACATTTTTGTGGAGATTCTTTTACATTACATAGTTCCCTCAGGAAGAGAAACTATTTTTCTCAAAGAGAAAATGCCATGCCTAGTGATATAAATGTGTTTTTACATGAATTGTAATTACTAATCTAATTCAAGGGCCCAAGAATGATGAATTTATGAAATAAAAACAGTTCTATGTATCACATTTTTTAAAACACACAATATCAGCATATAGCAATGGAATGTTGTGATAAAAGTTAATGATTATTTCTTGAAATATAAGTTGTAAATTATATTTCTATATATTGCTTTACCTCAAAATAAATAAATAATCCATGTTAATTTAAATGTAATTTATTAAAGGACTTTTTATAATGAAAGGCAAAATATGATTTTATATGTAGCTTTTTGCTTTAATAATTGTGAATTACAATGCAAAAATTTAAAACAAAGAGGAAGGAATAATAATTGGAAAACAGAGCATAGAGAGGAGACTTCATGATGGAATTTTGCAAGATTGACGACTTCTTCATTGTATATATCTTTACACCAAAACATCCATAGCAGCATGTGGACATGCCAGATGGAATATACAGAAATAAAACTAATAATATCTTGAATAGATGCAGCATGTGAGTTCAAACTAAACCATCAAAATGAAGCCAGCCAGAATTACACCATCAGTTTCTCATAAGGAAGTTTATAATGAAGGTGATGAAAATTAAAACAAGTCCTTGACAGTCAAAATATGACCTTGAGTATATCCCAACTGAATTTTGAGACCATCTCAAGAATACATCTGACACATTGAACAGTAATGATGGAAAACTTGACCAAGCTGTGGAATGGCATCAAGGACATTATAAATGAAGAAAGCAAAAGGTCTTTAAAAATTCAGGGAAAAAGAAAAGTTAAGAGTGTGAGTAAAGAGATTTGGGGAGTTTTTCTGGATTACAGTGGCCAAAGCTAATAGGAGAAATTACTGAAAGCTCCAAAGGGCAGCTTGAGAAGAACAAAGTATTATAATGAAAGGGACAAGACTTGGACTTACAAAACCAAAAAAAAAAAAAGAATACACTTAACACTCTTAAGCCGAAATATCTAAAGAAAAATTCAAAAGTTGGCTTGCAATACTGAAAGATTCTATAGGCAAAATATTTAACTATGCCAGAAGAATCGATTGAAGATTGAAGTGATCCAGGTTCACTGCAACAAAAAAAATTGGTGGGCATTCAGTCATTTAAAGTTGTAAGAAAAGATTTAAGAGATCACTGGAGCTACTGGCGCTAGAGCAAACGGTAGTGAAGAAACTAGATGGGGACTGGCTATTAGCAGGAATGGTGTCTGGGCTCTTCCAGACCTGCCTTCAAACAAGTAGCCATCTAATCGTGGTGTCTAGTAAATCTACATGGAAGAAGCATACCACCATAAGAGGGAATAACCCTTCCCCCTAAGTTGGGAAAAGCTGTGCTGGCTGGAACTTTCATAGTACACATTTTTCTGCTAGATGAGCATCAATATGCTTTCTCTGAAGAGTGCACCCACTGCCGTCAACTGCAAAGGTTCTCTCTGGTGATGGTGAATTTTTTCATAGAAGCAGTTTTGCTCAAACCTCATTTTTTTGTGTGATGGTCAATTTAAGAGAAAAACGTACAGCTGTGAAATTTGTTTCTTGCTCATGAAAAAAATGCCACAGAGACTGTTGTGATGTTGAATAAAGCTTACAGGGATCGTGCTATGGGAAAACTCAAGTGTAAGAGTGTTTTTTCTTCATTTCAAAAAAGATGAAATGTTGATTGATGACAAACCTCATTCTGATGTCCTCCAAGTTCCCAAACAGAAGAAAATGTCAACTTGTAGTGTATTTTGAGTTTGTTCTATCAGGTCAGACTGTTGATCAAGCTTTCTCCTTAGAATTTCTGAAAAGATTCCATAATTCAACAACAGATCTGCTAACAAGTCATATCAGTGCACCAGTTTTTGGCAAAACACAGATTGACCCTCTTGTCTGACACATCTTACTTACTTGACCTTGCTCTATGTGACTTCCTTTTATTTCTGAGAATGAAGAGGGACATGAAAGGGATGTGATTTGAAGATGCAGAAGAAGAAAAAGAAAAGAAAAATAGAGGGAAGCGCTGTCAGCCATCCAAACAGGTAAGTTTGAAAAATATTTTCCCAAGAATGGAATTGCAGATTTGAATGGAATACACTGTATTTAGTGTAATAGAGAGTACTTTGAAGGTGAAAAGTTTGTTTTGTTAAAAAATAAGTACACAGCTTTGAAAAATTAAATACATAGCTCTGAAAAAAAATAAGTACATAGCCTTGAAAAAAAATTCCGTTGTTTGTGGGAGTACCCCATTGTATGTCAGGCAAGGATTATAAATAATAAAATCCAAAGAAAGTATTATAGCTTAAATTGTGAGTACCTGATCTACAGAATGCTTTGAATAGCAATGGAAGTTCAAAATCCATGTGCAGGTTAAACACTTGGATTAAATAAACCTCTGGTGAATTCCACCTGACCCTAGCAGAGAAGAGAATGGCCATGCTAACAGACAGAGAGCACTGTAAAGTCAATTATGGAAGATGTAGTTTGATTTTAATGCAATATATTATATTATCCCCCTTTTGGCCAATGTCATAGGACCCCTAGTGGCATTGTGGCTATGTGTTGGCTGCTAATCATAAGGTCAGCAGTTCAAAACCACTAAGCACTCCATGAGAGAAACACAGGACTTTCTACTCCAAAAAAGAGTTACAGTCTTAAAATCACAGGTGGCAGTTCTACCCTATCTTATTTGGTCACTATGATTCAGAGATGGCAGTGAGGTTTTACTCTTTTTAATACTGTTTAAAAAAAACAAGGACAATGGATCAATCAGTGAATTAAAATCAATGAAAGAAGGTCATAGGATACCTAGTGGGACTTAAATAAGGGCAATGTAACAGCCAGTGATTACGAATGCTGAACATGATGGTGGGACAAGAGGAAAGTAAAAAGGAAATAGAGGAAAGAACCAAGAGGCAAAGGACATTTATAGAGGCAAATATATGTATATATATACATATATATCATGAGAGGGGGAAAGAACTGTGTATTCATATCTATATGTTAATAATTAAGGTTGCAAATGGACATTGGGCCTCAACTCAAGTAATCCCTTAACACAAGAACACTTCTGACACTCTTTAATGCTCACCTTCGCTACATGATTGTTGAAGACAAAATGGATGCATAAGCAAATTTGGTGAAGAATGCTGATGGTGCCTGGTTATCAAAAGATACAGCATCTGGAGACCTAAAGGCTTGAAGGCAAGCAAACAGCCATCTAGCTCAGAAGCAAAAATACCCACATGGAAGAAGCACACCAGTCTGTGTGATCATGAGTTGTCACCAGAATCAGGTATCAGGCATCTATGATGCCCAATAAAATCATACCCAAGGTGAATTGGGGGTGGTAGTGTCATGGAATAGAGACCCAATGACCATCTCTAGACAATTGGACATTCCCTCACAGTGGGATCACAAGGAATAAATAAGCCAGTCAGAATACAATATAGCACTGATGAAACACCCAACTTTCCTCTAGTTCTTTCATGCTTCTTTTGCCTAATTATCATGACCTCAATGCTACCTTACAAATCAGATTAAACCAGAGCATGCACACTGCTACAGATAAGAGCATGCAACACAAGGAATCCAGGATGAATAAACCCCTCAGAGCCAAGATGTAGAGCAGAACCACCAGGAGGACTGGAGAGTGGGGGGGGGGGGGGGGGGGGGGGGGGGGGAGGAGGCAGGGAGAAAGGGGAAATCAATCACAAGGCTCAATCTAGAATCCCCTTCCAGGGAGACAGATATTGGAAAAATGTGTGAGGGGTGAGGGAGGAGGATGTAAGATATGGAAATAATAATCTATAACTTGTCAGGTGTTCATGAGGGAGGGGATTGGGAAAGGTAAGAAATGAATTGATAGCAGGGGTTCAGTAAGAAGAGAATGCTTTGATAAAGATAATTGTGGCATACATGCAAATGGGCTTGATACAGTGAATGAATGTGTGAACTGTGATAAGAGATATAAGAGCCTTCAATGCGAGTATTGTTTTCAAAATAACTAAACCTGTAGTGAATCCCCTCTTATCAAAATCTAGGGATGTGAATTGTCTTGTTATTATGCATATTTCACTGGAAAGTAGATGATTACAGATGCAGTTAGGTTAAAATTTAACATGTTATGACCCGATCTCCCTATTTACCCATGTTAAATTTCTCTGGCTTTTTCTGCTTTCTGCTTTCTTATAAATTTAGGTTTTTATGTATTATTTTGTTACTGTTTGTTATCAGGGAGGTAATAAAAATGAGTTCATAAGAATGAACAAATAATACTAAAATTGATTGTTGTGGTGATTGTACAACTCACCTTGAGGTGGATGGACTAATTATTGAATTGCATGATATATGAATTATGTAACCATAAAACTGTTAAAATTTTTTAGTATATGACCAAGAAGTGATGAAACAGTAGATAGAGCCTAAGCTATTAAATGTATCCTGAGAAGAGTAATAAGACAAACTGACTTGACTATCAAGTTTACTGCTTCAGGTAAGTCATAATGTGTATGAATTATAAGCTTATAAAGCACAGAAAATATCATGAAAGTATATTAAAAAGTTACTACCCTTGACAATGTACAATTTTATTTCTAACTGAAATAATGATAATTAATGCATTTCTTTCTCTTGCTTACCACGGACTAGCATTGCACTGTTGTTGGTAGAGCCATCAGGACAGTTCCTACTCATAGCAAGCTTATGAACAACAGAAGAAAATGCTACCAAATTCTGTGCCATGTCATTTCCTCTTATGGTTGAGCCCTTCATTGCAACCACTGTGCTAAGCCATCTTATTTAAGGCTTGACACTTTTTTCATTACCTCTCTAATGTACCAAGTATGATGTCCTTCTCCAAGGAAGGGCCTCTCTTGACAACATGTCCAAGGCTAACATGATGAGGCTAACTCTCATCATCATTACCTATAAGGAGCAATCTAGCTGTATTTACAAGACAGATTTGTTTGTTGTTTTTTGACACACAATGATATTTCAATATTTTTCACTATCTCCACAATTCAAATGCATCGTAAATCTTCCTTATTTAATGAAGAGCTTTCACATGCATATGACATCATTGAACATGGAAAGAAACAGCAGGTAAAAGTTAGTTATAGAGGTATATAGAGCTCAAGGCATGTATACATGTAAATATACTAATTTATAATGAAAGAGAAAGAGAACAATATAACATATATTTACATGTTAAGTATTAAGATAGCAGATAGACTTTGGACCACTACTCAAGACCTCCCTTTACACAAGAACACTTTGTTCTAATAACTTGGCATCATTTGATACCTTTTCAACATGATTGATGAAGACCAAATGGGTGTATAAGCAAATGTGGTGAAGATAGTTGATGGTGCCCAGCTAACAAAAGATATATAACATCTGGGTTCTTAAAGGCTTGAAGTTAAACAAGCAGGTCCCCAGCAAATAAGTCCCCATTGAAGAAGCACACCAACCTTTGTGATCATGAGGTGTTTATGGGATCAGGTATCAAGATATCCCAAACAAACAATTATTTTGCTGTAAATGAAGCGGTTTCGAGTCAAGACCTACAGCCCATCTGTAGACAATTGGATATCCTTCTGTGTTCATCTGGATTGACTAGAGAAACAAGTTCTAAGACACTCATATGTGTGTAAGACAGAAATTTATATCAAAGAAAAATGCACATTAAGAAAATATCTTAGCCCAGTCCAAATCAAGTCCATAACTCTGGTATTATGTCATATGTCTATATGAGTCCTTAAATTCCTCTTTAGATCACAAAGTCATTTGATGACACTAGATTCAGGAAGACTACAGGCCAGTGGATGGAAAGTCTTGTGGATCCAGTGGTGGTGGAAACATCTCTGGCATGCGTCTCCCCCTTTTTCTTCCAGTTCCAGGACTCTGATTGCATCAGTGTAGTTCCATGTGGCTTTGCAGCAACAAGATGAAGCAGAAAGTGTCTCCCATTTCCAGGGAAGAATGCCATAGTTCCCAAAATCCACAGGAAGAAGCCTCATTGGCTATGGCCTGATGGACAGGCTAGACCCCACTCTTTACAAGTTGACACTAGATTATGTTACCGCCACACACCCTGACAGAAGGGTTATAACAGTGGTTGTCAAACTTCCTAATGCTGCAATTCTTTAATACAGTTGCTTATGTTGTGGTGACCCCTCCCTCCATCATAAAATTATTTCTGTTCATAACTTAATTTTTCTACTGTTATAAATCATGTGACACCTGTGAAAGGGTCGTTCAAATCCCAAAGGGGTCACAACCTACAGATTGAGAACTGCTGGCTTATAAGGGAGGGATGATTCAACCAAGGTGCATGAAACACACGTCACTCCTCTAGTTTCTGAATGCATCTCTCCCATCCCCCACCACACCCTCGCCACTACCATGGCCTAGTTATACCTTACAAATCTGGCTAAGCTGGAGAACACACTTTGGAACACACATATAAGAGCTCTCAACACATGGAATTCAGGACAGATAAAACCCTTAGAAACAATAATCAGAGTAGCAACATCATAAGGGTAAAAGGAAGGTTGGGGAGTGGGAAGGGGGAGTAAGAGGGAACTTATCACAAGGTTGGACATATAGCCCATACCCGCTCTCCCCAAGGAGAGGAATAGCAGAAATGTGGGTAAAAGGAGACAATGGACAGTGCAAGATATGAAATAGTGATAACAATATATCATTAATCAAGGATTCATGAGGGTGGGATAGTAAGAGAGGGAAGGGAAACAAGAAAAGCCTATACCAAGGGTTCAAGTAGAAAATGTTTTGGAAATGATGATGAAAACATATGCACAAATATGCTTGAAATGATTAATGATTAATGTATGGGAAGTTATAAGAGCTGTAATTGCTGCCACCAACCCCAAACACTCACAAAAGTCTTAAAAGAAAGAAAGAAAATATTATGACTTGAGGCATAAGCACTTTTGTCCTCAAAGTAACATCCTTGCTATTTCAGTATTTTTTTAAAAAGTGCTGTTGTTCAGTAGATATATACAATATATTGTACCATTTAATCTCTTGACTGCTGCTTGCATGGACATTGATTGTGGACCCAAGAAAGATGAAAACCTTAACAATTTCAATCTTTCCTTTGCTTATCTTCATGCTAACGTCTGGTCCAATTGTGAGTATTTTGGTTTGTTTACTTTGAGTCATAATCCATACTGAAGACTGCAATCCTTGATGATCATTTACAAGTGCTTCAAATTTTCCTTACCCCCAGAAAGCAACTGTTTGCCTTATGCTATTTCAAATAATTTATTCATTCTCAGTAACAATCCCTTAAATCAAACTTCATTATCTTCTCACAGATCTGCAGCCGATTCCAAAATATTGTGAGGTGCCATCAACTTGCTTCCAAATCATTGCAACAGGAGACACTATACAACCCTGCATCATCCTCAGAGCTTTGCTTATGTTTTAACCATTTAAAATTCCACCTCCTGTGACCAATCTGCGTGTTTCCGTAGAAAATCTCTGTATTATAATATGGACCTGGAGTTCTCCCAAAGGAGTGAGCCCAAATTGTAGTCTATGGCATTATAGTTATTTGGCAACATCCAGGATAAGAAAATTATTTCAGACCCTCGTCATTTGTAAGAAGTGCCCCTGAATGAAGACTTTTGTCTGCATGTCATATCCCAGTGTGGCACCAGTGAAAGTGAGAACACTTTGAAAGGGGAGAAAAAGTGCCTCTGACCTCCTGAAGGTAATCCTGGGTCTGCTGTCACTGTGCTGCAATGCATCTGCTGCAACATGACCACTATCGAGTGATCGTGGCTCCCTGGGACCACTGCTTGTCCTAACACCACCGACCTTCTCTACTATCTGCACCAGTACTTGGAAAAGCTTCTTCAGGGTGAAAAGTCCTATAGGGAAATTCATGGTATAGGTTGTTCCTTTCAACTGACTAATTTGGCTTTGACACATAATATAGCATCCAAATCCTGGTGAATGATAATATAGGGAAAAATTAGACCACTATTCAGTGTAATAGATTTAAATTCCCATGTGGTGCTCATCCCTGCTCATCCAGATATTATACATCTCTCCTTCAAAAGTGACAACTTGTTGGTGGAGTGGAAGGAACCTGGAGATTTTGAATGTGAATACTTATCTTTCAAATTAGAAGCCAATAGCTGCCACATTGGTTCAAAAAAAAAAACAGCCAGTGTGTCAATCCACTTAGTTGAGCATCTCCCTCTTTTGTCTGTGTCTATACATGACCGAGTGTGATGTATTTCAGAGATTGGTCTCTCCTGATATGTTCAAAATACATATACAAAGTCTGACCAGCCTTGGCCCTAGGGGCATTCTGACAGTACTTCTTCCAAGAGAGATCTCTTTGTTCTCTGGCAGCACATCACCCTCTTGCTATTCTTTGCTAGCACCATAATGCAAATGCATTGGTTTTTCTTTATTCAATATCCAACTTTATCTGTCTTCTTTATTCCATATCCAACTTTCCTATGCATATGAGAAAACTGAAAATACCATGGGTTAACCCTGGCTTGTTTAAGGCACACCTTAGTTCTCAAGCCAAACACCTATCTTCAATATGTTAAAGAGTATTGTGCATGATATTTATCCAATGCAATATTCTCTCTGTTCTTTAACTGCTCCTTTCATGAGCATTGATTGTGGATGTAAGCATGATAAAATTCTTGACAACTTCACATCTTTATTAGTTTCTCCATTTATCATATGGCTACCTCTTGCTCCAGTCGTGAGGGCTTTGGTTTTCTTTGCATTGAGTCATGTTCCATACTGAAGGATGAAATCTGTGATCTCTATCAGCAAGTGCTCCAAGCAAGGCTGTGTCCTCTGCTTATCACATGTTACTAATAAGAATTCCTCTAAACAGATAACACATCATTTTCCATAAAATGTAGTTTCTTCAGTATAGAGCTTGAAGAAGTATGATGAATGAATGCAATCCTGAAGCACAACTTCCTTGATTTTAAATCATGCGGTATTCCAGCAGTCTGTTTACACAGCTACCTTTTGACCCACATACAAGTTTTTCAAGAGCACAATGTAGCTCTCTGGCATTCCTATTCCCCTCAAGACTATCCATAATTGCTATTATCCATACAATCAAATGACTTAGCTTAGACAGTAAAACACAAGTGTGCGGGGCTGAACACCAGTGGCATAGTGGTTGAGTGTGGGACTGCGGCCCATTGGCTTGGCGGTTCAAATCCAGCAGCAGCTCTCCAGGAACAAGGCTGGGTAGCTCTCACGACCACCAGAGGGCAGTGATATCCCCCCCAAAAGAACACAAGTGTGCTTTATTCCAGTATTCTATCCTTTTAAGCAAGATATATCTGACATCAGCAGTGAGATCACTTTTTTAAGCCCTCTTCTGAATCCAGCTTGAACTTCTGGCAGCTCCAGACAATGTATTGCTGCAGTCATCCTTAAATGACCTTCCAGAGAAAAAATTATTGCATGTGATATAAATGTTATTCTATAATCCGAGCACCCTAATAAGTCACTTTTCTTTGGAATGCATAAAAATATGGAACTGCTCTAGTCAGTTGGCCACGTACCCATCTTCCAAATTTCCTGGAATTTCAATTGATCACCCCAAAACTCCCAGAGCCTAGTCTTAGACTAATGTTTTCAGTGCAGCTTGAACTTCTTCCTTCAGCAACATTGTCTCCTGCTCATATGCTACCTCCTGAAATTAGAAATGTTGACAGCTTATTTTGGGTTCAATGACTCAGTGTATTCTCTCTGTGTTCTTTTTTTTAAAAATAGTTTTTAGGCACATACTCCACATATTGTACCACTGACTTATTCAATCATATTAAAAAAGTTGTACAATCAAAAGCTGCCCATTTACCTCCTAACTTCCCCTTCTATTTCCCTAGGTAATTATTAATACTGTTACTGTCATTGTATTATCTTGCCTAAATTTCACATATAGAAAGTTGTACGAAATACAAGCAGAAAATAAACAAAAGAACAGATCATAATGACTAGATAAAACATATGAAATTTTCAAGAGAAAAGAAAACATAAAATATTAAAAAGTGAAACAGCCTTAAAAGGAATTACCCATATATTTTGGACCACAAGACACACCTTACCATGAGACACATTCAGTTTTTATATCAGGAAAACAAAAAAATACACTGAACCAAGAAGGACTAGTACATTAAAATGTTCTGGTGTGCCATAGCTTCATACCATAAGATGCACCCTCATTTTTCCTCCACTTTTAGGGAGAAAGAAATGCATCTTATGGTCCAAAAAATATGGTAAAACCAAGTTCAAATGATAAGTCTAATTACATATTCCATAATGAAATTTACAGTGCTATCTCATAGCAAGGCTTTCCAAGGAGTATGGTTGGAGGGAATGCCCCTAAGGCTTAATTATTTTGGGACTCTACAAATGGATTTTAGGCCTTCAAGACATTCCTAGCATTCTGTAAACCAACGTTCAGAATTTAGGCTCTGCTACCATCCATCCTCCAGATTTGTATATTATTATCTACAATCTTTCAGTCAAACAGTCTGGAGTTCTCTCATGTAGTCTTAGCACCAGCCTCACTTGGGTAACTTCTTGCATTGAGATATGCCTTCAAGATCTCAGATGGTATTCCTTCTGAGGGCCAGGCACCATCTCGTTCCTTTACCACAATTTGTCAGAGGACCCAAATCTTCAGTGATCAGTTCATGGGGGTGAGTATTGATAGAGTCATGCACGAGATTTAATTTTTCTTAGATTTGGTTGAGACTTAAGTGAAAGCATAAAATCCACTCATGTGTCCATGGTTTATATATACATCTCTAAATGAAACCCACTTTTTTTTTTGATACCCGCTTTTTAGATGTTTCTTGCGTTAGTCAGTATTTTGTCTGTAGAATCTTTCAGAATTGAAACTTGAAAGGAAAGTGGCAATATAGTGCCCGGGTAGAATCACCTGGCCCAGTGCTCCTGCTGCTTGACCAAAAAACTTAGAGGCCAATACTGGAAGGCTGGGTTCTAAAAATACACTCAGTGTACTAGGGTCTGGTCCAGACCTCCCGTTTAATTTTCTTCCATGCACTTAAACAATAATGCAGTTGAATGCTCTAAGTTAGGAGTTCTCAACCTGTGGACCGCGAACCCTTTGGGAGAGTCGAAAGACCCTTTCACAGGGGTCGCCAAAGACCATTGGATAACACATATTTGGGTGGTCTTAGGAACAGAGACACCACTCCTCTATCCATTTTCAGGTGATTCCTCTCACATGCAGATACACACACATATGAGTAAGTGGCTTGAAGACTGTCACCCATGCTATAACATGCTTAAAGACAAAATTCATTTATTTGTAATTAGAAATAAATATTTCACAGTATATAATTATATATTGTTTTGTGATTAATTACTATACTTGAATTATGTTCAATTTGGAACTAGGAAAATACATCCTGCTTATCAGATATTTACATGGAGATTCATAACAGTAGAAAAATTACCGTTATCCAGTAACAATGAAAATACTTTTATGGTTGGGGGGTCAGCACAATATGAGGAACTGTATTAAAGGGTCGCGACATTTGGCTGGTTGGGAGCCACTGCGCTAAATTCATTGTATCTGCCTGCAGGCTCGGCTAACTCCTCACAAATAGCAGTGATTTCCCCAGACTGCTGTCTAAAATTGGTCCTAATTCCAGGCTCACAAAGATCCTCTGAGAGCTAGCCACAGACCTCACACCTGAGTTCCCTGAACTGCTCGCTGCCGCATGCTGTCTAGGGCTGTGCAGCTCCCCTCCCCAGCAAGGAACCAAGGAACTGCATTGGCCATCCTCTTCCCGCGTGTCCCGCCTGCCAAGGTGGGTAGTGATAGAAAAGTAAACAATAATTTGCAACTAGTGAAGATCCCCTGAGCAAACACAATTCTACAGAGCACAACTGGATAGAGGGAGGGACACAGAACAGCAGTCAGGGCCTCATTTGGATCCAGTGGATCCCAAACTCTGCTAAACTGGTCCTCCCTTCTCTGAGGGACAGCGTGGCACTGGCCTGATACCAGGGCTCCCCATAAGCCCAATAGAAAAACAGAGGTAAACTTTTTTTTTTCCTTGTAGAAAAAACTTTTCAATTCCAGGCTATGGTTCTTTGTGCGACTTTTAATGCAAGACTGCAGGACTCTGCTCATTAACATTAATCTACATAATAAGGTAGGTGGAGCTAAACTCCAGAGCACTGCCTAGGGTTTTTACTATAACAAAACTGGAAAGGCCAACAGGCCTTAACACTCTGAAAGGCTGAGATCCCCGACACTGCAGGCTTGCCCCAACTCCACCCAGGGGCAAACCTGTAGTCACTAGTCTTGCCCGTCTCTGAGGTCTCCCACCACCCTTAGCCACAGAGTTTCTGCTGCATCCTGCCTACACAGCAGTCAGGTCTACCCCCACAGTAGGCCACGGGCAGCCCTTGGAAACGCTCTTACAAGTCACACCCAGAAGGAGCTCAGGGCCACTTGATCTCCCAGGAATATGACACCCAGGTCCTCAAAAATGACTTGCAAACAGCAATACACAGCATTAATTTCAACAAGAAAATAAGACAGACAAAACACAACAGTGAACAGAGCTCATAGAAGAATCAAATTTGGAACTGCCATAAAAGGAAATCTCCAGAGGCTGCTTGAAGTAATACAGAAGATGGAGGATGCAATACCTAATAAGGACACGCATATGTGTACAGGAAAGAGTTTTACATACAAGAGCAGTTGAATATTGAGGAAACCAGTCCAGATCAAGTCCATAAATCCAATATTAGCACATATGTATAGACATCAATCTACAAGTCCTCTTCTGACTCATGAAACACATGCAATGACACGGTATGCAGGAAGATCACAGGCTGTGGCTCCAGAGGCAGTGGAATCATTTCAGCATGAGCAGGGCTCTCCATGTGGCTTCTCTGGCTCTGAGGCTTGTCCACGAGGAGGTCGCACAGGCAGTGAGCCTGCATGCTGCCTCCAGAGAGCTATGTATCTCCTAATAGGCTACACTCGACCCCTTCAGCCTTAATCCTCTCAAACTGACCACCAATTATGTAACTGCTACAGCAACATCTGTCAAAATATGCTTGATACAATAGTCTTAAAAGTTTAAGATTTCCTAACACAATGATCTTTAAATTTCAAAAAAGACAAAAGAAAGCAATTAAAGCAGATATGAAAGGTAATATAGGTAGATATTTTATCTCTCATACATGTGTACATGGAATTACTTTAAAATAAATTAATACATAATAAAATTTTAATTGAAATTTGAGACTTGGATTTTTTTTCTTTACTTCTTTCGCTTTAACATTTGTTGAAAATTTTCTAACTTTATGCCTTTGGACACTGCATTATAATATTTTGCTTTTTCTCAAGCTGCCCTTTGAAATGTTTTCAACTCTTTGACTTTATCATTTCCTGCCTTTGCCTTATCAACCTTTTGATTAAAAACATCTTTCAGAGTTTCTTCTGGTATGCAGTTTGATGTGCTATTTCTTTCTTGTCCTCTTAACGACCTTATATTTGCTTCATAAATATTCTTCCACAAGAAGAACAGTGCTTATTGATGTTCTTTCACATCAGGTCTTCTGTCATTAATGCTCAAGCAACAAATCTGTCATTGGGATGTTTTCAAATGCAGGTGGGATACACTGAGGGTTGTATTTTGGTTCTGTTGGACTCATTTTAATGTTATTTTGCTTCAGCCAGAACCAATCTGATCATTTGGTGATCTCTTCCCACATTCAGCAGCTGGCATCAGTTTTCATCGTTTTCAAGGGTCTCTTGCCACAGATGTAGTTAATTTTATTTCTATGTATTCTTTCTGGAGTGCTGTATGTGTTGACTCACCATTCTTGGTGCTGTAAAAAAAGATATTTGCTACAAAAAAGTCATTGCTCTTGCAAAAGGCAGCATGAAATTCCTGGTTTTGTTTCTATAAGCAAGGGCATATTTTCCAACCATTTTTGGCAAACTCCTTGCTTTCTCCTTATTTCCAATTTTTGCATTCCAATTGTCAATAATTATCAATGCATCGTAATTGCATGCGTGATCATTTTAAAACTGAAGCCACTGCTAGAATTGTTCCATTTGTCCATGAGGAGACTTCATGAACACATTTGAAGACTTGTTAGATTAACTGAACTACTTTGTATACAGAGAGATGTGATCCGATCATATAAAGCATTGCATTCAATACAGATCATTTTAGAGATGAAAGTTTTGCCATTCCTCTTCATTATGTCAGTCCCAGAATAGCAACCATATGATTTTTAAAATTCAAAATGGCCAATAACAATCCATTCAGCTCACCGATGCCCAGGATATATGGGTCGTTTTGCCATACATTTCATTTCTGATTATGGTACTTACAATTTTGCGGCACTCACAGGAAATTCCAAGTTATGATTATTAGTAAAATGTTATACTTGTTTCATCTCATTTTGACTCATGCCCCATCATCAAATGAAGGTCTGTGGCTTCACTCCCACAGACTTTATGGTCATGTCATTATGGTGAGCACTACTTTGAGAAGGCAACTCTTCCTAGGTCTTATTTTGAGTAACTTCTGACCCAAGGGGCTCATCTTCTGGCATGATCTCTGACAATGCTGTGCATCTGTTCATTAGGCTGTCAGTATCTGCTAATATTTTGGTGCTATCTATAAAGTTTTCAGCAGCTAATCTCTTTAGAGTGGACAACCTAGGCCTTCTTCATAACCTGTTATACATCTGAATGCTCTTTTAATCCTGCCTACCTTAGGTGACCCCTCTGGTATACAAAACACTAGTGGCATAGTTTCCAGGATCACAGTAACCAACATCCAAGTCACCAAAATACAACAAACTGACTCACAAGATTTTGGAGGAATATGAAAGAGTTCAGCTGAAATCATAGGGGGTAAATGACAAAGTCAAAATTCCATAAGTCTAAATAAAAGATTTAAGTTTTAAATTGTCATCATTCATCGTCACTGAATGAGTATCTTATGAAAAAGCAGTAACCAAAATCAGGACAATGAGACTATGTCACCTTTGGGAGCACAGGACCCTTTTGTTAATTAAAAAGAAGGTGTTATTCAAGTTGAAAGTGGAGGTTTGAAATACTGGATGAATGATATGTCAACTGCATATAGAGACTAGTATGAGACCTTATTTGACTGACTGAATAATAACCATACTCCCTTTTCATCATATAGTGTGAAACAGAATAACTTAATGAAATATTAGAAGGAACACAATACTTTTGAATTCTGAATCACATTCCTGTTTGATTGTGAAGATAAAAAAATTTGCATAGAAAATGGCTTAAATGTAAATACAATAAAGTATTGACTAAATATATCAGCATGAATTATAGTTAATTTAGCAACATATATAACTTAGATTTAATGTCGTATCGTATATACCTGGCTACTGAATTTAGAAGAGGGTCACTAATGATTTGTGACTAGACTGCATTGACTGCTGTACCAGAGCAAAAAGAAGTACAACCAACTTCAGCAGAAATGTCAAGGATATTAATGTAGCTTTTTAAAACCTCTGTAGTTGCTGACTTAGTTTTAATTAGTAAGCTAGGATACTAAGAAGAGCACATTTTGGCCCGGATAGGAGAAAATATTTTTGACAAGTCTCTGAATGCAGAATCACTTAAATCTAATGCTATATATTTTGCCTAATATGTAAGACAACAAAAAATATAAGTAATGCATAATGAAAATCTTTTTATGCATTGACCTTCTATAATGTTGAACACATTTTCTTTGGATGATTACTTTTTTTTTGAAATAGTTTCCCGCATATTTGTATGCATAGGACATACTCACATTTGAAAATTGGCCTAAAAATGACTTAGGTATCCCTTTCTCTAGGCTCCTACATAAAGCAGGTAATGTTAGTAATGCTACTTTCTGCAATAGCACTGTCTTGTTACTAAATAATATTATTATTTATTGTTAATTTGATAGTTATTTGTTGTGTGTTCTTTCCACTAAAAATTCTTTTCCATCACTGATACATAATAGGAAAATAGTACATATTTTAAAGTATTTCAGGTAAAATTTATGTAAAATAGATATGAATATGAAATCACATTTAGAACAGTGATAAAATTGTAATATAGTAAAATATTATATTATAGGGCTGTGAGATTATATTGAGAGACCAAGATCAATTGGGAAAAAAGGATAAGAATGGTTATATATCTTGAAAAATGTAATTCATGTCCCTGAAATTTGCTTGCAGAAATTCGTGATTTGGCATATATCGTCTAATTATGAATAATCTTCCTCACACTTATACAGGCTTATTCCAAATAAAATGTAATTACACATATTTCTATGGCCAGTGGGTCATTGCAAACAAGTTTTCCAGGAATCTGCTCATGATATTCTTAGAATGACTTTTTAAGATTCTTTAAAATATTACTTTTTGTGTGTGTGTGTGTGTGTGTGTGTGTGTGAAGTCAAAAAACAAAATAAAACATTTGAGGTCAGTGCTAAGCTAAATACATCAAATGGATACAATGCCAAATCACTGAAGCTTTGGAAAGGTCTTCAAGAATGCTGAGCCACACCAAGTAACACATTCTACTTGGATAAGTATTTTAAGGAAGGCATTGTTTTTGCTAGGTGCCCTCAAGTTGGTTCTGACTTAGGATGACCTTAAATTACAGAATAAAGTACGAAGCAGTTTTATTTTATTTTCAGTTTTTTATTAAGAAATATTTCTATTGGAGGCTCTTACATATTACTATAATCCATATATCCATTATGTTAAGTGGATATATACAAATACTGTCATCAACAATTTCAAAACATTATCTTTCTCTTTGAGCCCATTGATATTAGTTCCTATTTATTCCCTCCCCTCTCTCTCCCACTCCCTCACCCTCGCAAACCCTTACTATTGTCATTTATATATATTTTACAGTGCCTCATCTATCCCTTCACCTACAATCCTGGCATTTGTCCCCCAGGAGGGGAGTTATTTCTCCATCATTGCTTTCAGATCCCTTTTCTCCCTCCACCTCCCTTTCCTTCCCCTACCCTCCTGAAGTCATTACTAGCATTATTGTTTCTGAGGGATTTGCCTATATAGAATTCTGTAAATTGAAAATCCTCATCTATATTGAAGCATATCTGCCAGTCTTGCTGGGTTTGCAGCATAGGACTGAGATTCTAATAGTGGGGTGAGAAAGGATTTAGGAACTAGAGATGTGTTGTGTGTTTTATCAATGCTAGACTGTCCCCTGGATGCATCTTCTCTTCCGTGTGACCCCTCTGTGCTAGAATCCTTAATTATCCCTGAATGGGCTCTGAGTCTTTACATTGACCCCTCTCCTTCACCTCAATGAGGTTGTTAAGTCTCTAACTTCTGCTACCTGTTCCCACTGACATCTCATGATCACACTGGCTGGTGAGCTTCTACCATGTCCGGAGCCATCCAGCAGACATACTTGACCTGGATACAGGCCGGATATGCAACTCTGTTGCTGTTTGTTGCCTGAGGTTTGTAGTTACCTTTGTAACTGTTAACAGCCCTGCCTTTTGAAGCTTGATTGCAGACTTGTTGACCTTCACTTGTCAGTAACTATATGCTAATTGCCCAAGCTTGCCTGCCTTATAAAACCGGTCTACTTCTCCCAAATAAACGAGGCTTGATCAGAATCCTGTCTTGTCTCCATTTCTCGCGTCTCCTGTCCCCCCAATTCCCGCTCCTCCTTCCAGGACTTGAGAATTACGGACCCTCAGGCCGGGACACGTGGCGCCTAAACCGTGGGGCTTGGGCATGGAGGACCTAGTGAGAAAAAGTGCTTGAGGAAGCAAGCTAGCTAGCGACTTTGGAAATCCGATAACAGAGCCACTGCGGGAGCCTGCTGCAGTTTCCGCTTTAAGGTAAGAGGGTAGAGCACTAAATAATGGGGCAGGACTCAAATTCATATAAGGAAAATGTGGTACCGGAATTAAGTTTGCATGAGGAATATATGGTACAGTTAACTGAAGTTTTAAAGACGTGAGGAGTAAAGGTTAAGAAAAAGAATTTAAGTTTTTTGATTTTATTAAAAATTTATGTCCTTGGTTCCCTGTAGAAGGGACGATTGATATTAGGACCTGGAAAAGAGTAGGGAACGCCTTGAATGATCATTACGAGGTTTTTGGAGCCAAGCAGGTTCCTGTTACTGCTTTCACTCTTTGATAAGAGATTTAATTGTTATTCAAGAGGATAACCCAAAATTAGAACTGTAATTTCCTAAGTGGAGGAGATTTTAAAATCCAGTAGTAAGCCGCCCTCTTGTGAAACTTCTTGTTCTGATGAAGACTTGAAGTTTGATCTTATCTCGTTACACGATGAGGAACATAAGGTATCTACTAGGAAAGAAAATTTACCTTTAAAGTCACATTATTTTGAAAAACCTCTTGGCTATAAAGATCAAGTCCATAATTTGACTGATCCTGGAGACTTTGTAATGGATGAACCACCTCCTGACCCTTCAGAGGCGGATTGGGATGACTTAGATGAAGAGGCCACTAAATACTGTAACCCTGACTGGCCTCCCTCGACCTCAAGATCCCCCCCTTGCATTTCCCCTTTACAGCCCACTGCTCCTTTGATGCCTTCCAGTCATGCTTGCGCTGAAACTCATGTCTTGTCTCGGTCAACGTTTAAAACGAAAACTCAGTTGTCCAAGCGAGACAAGCCTTCTGGCTT